>RYFJ01002336.1:0-239986 GCA_003991445.1 Oryza meyeriana var. granulata
GAGAGATATCGCGGTTGTCAAGTACATATCAATCCATAAAAAGGGACTGACCAGTCGATGATCGGGAACACGTCGCTTTCTTTGAATCTGTTGTTAGAACGGTTCGTCTTCGCGGGCGCAACCCTTGGTCCAACAACCAAATATGCAATGTCTACGCAGAACGTTTGGCCGACCGGAAACAAGTTCCCTTGGGCAATATCTTCTTGGCCACTTATCAACTCCTGCATCAAGTGGCAGTCAAGTTAATGGCCGCCAGCTAGTTGGCATATCGGAGGCCCTTGGTGGTTTGTGCAGCTATGGCTCAACGTGTACACATCCGAGGCAATTCCCGATACTCCTTCTCAATCAATCTTTTCCAGCCCGATCCTGTACAGAGGAACATAGCACCCCCTATCGCGATGCATCTCAATGGGCAAGCTGCATCGGCTCTTACTAGCGGTAAAATAACTCCATTGTCGGACTCGGCCAATGGTTCAAAGGCTTTATTATGGTTTTACCAAGGATGCCACACTGTGGTTCGCAATATTGACCGCATCATCATTTGAGATGCCGTCTAACCTCATCCACTTGATGTTCTGGCCGATGATGAATCGAAGACCATATTCTTATCGGCCATTATCCCATCTCCTACTGACTGGCTTCTCTCAAGGTGATGCACAGCCATCGTATGAATTCTATCACCCAATTACATTAGTTCCGCCAGCTCGGCCTCGTTCATCTCCCCATTGGCTTGTTCTTCATCGACAAACTCCAGGCCCGGGGAATGAAATAGCGCTCTGGAGTACGATCAGCTGCGGACACTAACAGATTCCCTATCTCTGGGCACCGCCGCCGATGTGGAGGTATGCACTATCAACACCAAGCTCTTTTCCCAATGGTGGTCAGAATGGAGGAAGCACCTTTCCAACTCATTAGCCATTCACTACTGTCTCGCCTCAACTCTAACTATGTCGAATCTGATGACGAGGTAACATTCCATCACCCTTTAATTTTTCTCCAATCAATCTCTTACAATTCTATCTTGCAAAGCTGTTGACGTGGAGCCAACCGACAACAAGCACCAGTGGCCGGCCGATTATATACAACCACCATCGCCAACCACACCTAGGGCATGATGCTTCCCTCCATCGGCTCTTCTCCCGGGCGCCAGCGGCCGGACAGGACCAATCCGCAAGGAAGCTGGCAATCATCGCCCTCACAAGAGATAGAAAATCAGTGCAATGCCGTGATCATGGCACGCTGCTACTCAAATAACATCGCGGGCTCCTTCATCCCCGCAGGTATGTGCCAAGTCTTGACATTATCATCTGTTTGCCATCTTCACACTCGATCTTATTGCCAGCTCGAATCATCGGCCCCTGAACCTCAATCTTCTGCCGACACCCCTGCAAGCATCGAGCCGATGACCTCTGCAGCCATTCCAATTCCGCCATCTAGCCCTGAAGCCGATACTGAGACTGCTCCTACTTCAGGCAGACATCGGCATCTTGAAGAACAACCTACTCAACCATCCGATGCCGATGTCATCCTCAAGCTGCCCCTTCCTGCTCAGGTAATTTCTTCACAACATACTTTATTTTAACCAATTACTGACTCCTTTACTGATGTCAACCTGCAGTCCTTAGCCGCTTTGTTTCTCCTTCGATATCGGCAAGTACTTGGCAGGCAGATGAAGAAATCCACCAGTGCAACAACCAGCCATCCTTACCAGCCGACGTGCGCGAATACCTGCTAAACATCAGTCGTTCTGTTGGAAAACCCTATCGACGCATTGGTGGAGGATTGCGGGCCGATCCGAGCAAGATTTGTAGAGATTGATCAACTGCCCGAAGAGCTCATCGACGCACTGACCCCTGCAGCATACCTTGGAATCCACAAATTCCAATTGTCAAGGCTCAGGGCAACGTGTAGTCGATCGTGGCCAACCAACAGAAGATGATCGCAAGACATCCAAACCTGATCGGCTATCAGCTCAAACGGAAAAGAAGAAGCTTGATGATATGGTAGCTGCCCCTAAAGAACTCCAACCCAAATTGGATCAGCTGAAGAGAAGGGAAGCCGATCTGCTGGCAGAACTCGAAACAATCCGCAAGGATATCGCAACAACAGAATCCCAACTCATCGGCCTACCTCAAGCCATACAAGATCAAGAGGCCAGAGTTGTAGCAGCAGTGCGCCAAGTCATTCATCGATGCAAGAACATAAAGACCATTCCAAGCTCCAATGAAGACGGCATCCGCGCCATAAATGAAATCGACCAGATTCGCCTGCGTGCTGTTGAAACAATTCAAAAATTCTTGTAAAACTTTAACATTGACGCCGTCGATGTTGCTCCAGAACATGCTGATCATCTTTTGTTGTAATATAATCTGGTCGGCTTTGTTGCTTACTCATCTTATTCCATCTTTGCTTGATAGTATTTTATTTATTTTATCTAAAGGCGATATCAATGGATACCGGCTATCTTTAGGCGATGCAAAAACATCGGCTTTTTGAACTATTTTAGAAATCAGCCGCATTCAGCCGATTCAGGAGTTGATCCAAACGCTCGGATAGTACTTCTTGAGATATTTCCCATTAAGCGCTTTAGCAAACTCCATCCCCCCAAGATCTTCCAGTATGTAGGCATTGCCAGGCACACAACGATTAATCCGATAGGGCCCTTCCCAATTAAGCGACCACTTTCCAAACTTACTATCTCTGGATCCGATCGGCAAAATCAATTTCCATACAAGATCTCCTTCAGCAAACGACTTATTCATCACCTTTTTGTTATAATGCCTAGCCGCCTTAGCCTTATTTTCCTTGATCCTCTCCAGCGCCCTTAACCGATTCTGAGCCAAATCCTCGAGTTCATCTGTCATCAAGTTATAATAATCATCGGCTGTCAATTGATTCTGTAAAGAAATTCTCCTAGAGCCGACGTTAGTCTCCCAAGGCAAAACTGCTTCATGCCCATATACCAACTAATATGGTGGCACTCGAGTAGATCTATGACAAGCCATCCGATAGGCCCACAATGAATCAGCTAATGTAGTATGCCATCGTCGCGGCTGTTCATCAATCTTCCGCTTGATTAATTTGATTAGACTCTTATTTGAAGCTTCTGCCTGTCCATTGGCTTAAGCATAATAAGGTGATGAATTTAATAACTTAATTCCCATACTGGTAGCAAATTGTTGAAACTCATCGGACACAAAAATTGATCCCTGATCGGTAGTTATCGTCTGAGGAATTCCAAACCGATAAATTATATGCTCTTTTACAAACTCAATCGCCTCCTTGGACGTGACTTTCTTCAATGGAATTGCTTCTACCCACTTTGTGAAATAATCTGTTGTTGCCAATATGAACTTATGTCCTTTACTTGATGGAGGATAAACCTGGCCAATCATATCAATTCCCCATCCTCTGAACGGCCACGGTTTAATGATAGGATTCATAGCCGATACTGGTGTCCGCTGTATATTTCCAAACTTCTAGCAATCTTGACATCCTTTATAGTACTTGAAGCAATCTTCCAGCATTGTCGGCCAAAAACATCATACTCTTCTCAATACCCACTTCATCTTATGAGCCGACTAATGAGTTCCACAAACGCCCTCATGCACTTTGCACATAACCATTTTGGCTTCTTCCAAATTCAGGCACCTCAGCAGAACTCCTTCAAAAGTCCGATAATATAATTCTCCATCAAGCAGCACATATTTAGTAGCTTTATACCAAGTTTCCTAGAAACCGATTGCGACGGATTTTGCAGATAACCAATTATTTCCTGTCTCCAATCATCGGCTTTATCCTGAATATCATTATCGGCTATTTCAACTTCAACCTGTTTACTCAGCCGATAACCCGAAGCAATTTGCGCAAGATCATTGGCTTCTAAATTCTGTTCTCTAGGGATATGATCCAACGATACCATCCTGAAATCCTTCAATAAATCTCTGCATTCTTCATGATATGACCTCAAAATATCATCTCTGCATTCATACTCCCCAGATAGTTGCTTGATCACCAATAAAGAATCCCCAACAATTTCTACGACATCGGCCCCGATTTCCCTCAAGAGTTGAAGTCCTTTCAATACCGCCTCGTATTCCGCTTGATTATTAGTCCGATAGGGTTTAATTGTAAAAGCGAACTCAAAACATGCCCCCGAGGTGATACAATGACCAAACCGATACCAGATCCATGCTTACAAACCGATCCATCAAAAAACAAAGTCCACGGAATCGGCTCTACATAATTCTCATAATCCCCTCTGTGCTGCACAATGAAATCGGCCACTGCTTGTCCCTTGATTGCTTTAGCCGATTCATATCTCAAGTCAAACTCCATTAGGGCAAAAATCCATTTACCAACTCGCCCCTTTAAGACTGGAGCCGACAGCATATATTTCACCACATCGGCCTTGCAAACCACCGTGCACTCAGCCGATAAGATATAATGCCTTAACTTCGTGCATGAGAAATATAAACAAAGGCATAATTTCTCTACCGCAGGATATCTAGTTTCAGCATCCAAAAGCCTTCTGCTTAAATAGAACACGACTCGCTCCTTGCCTTCAAACTTTTGAATTAAAACAGACCCGATGGATTTCTCATTGGCCGATAAGTATAACTTGAACGGCACTCCTTTCTGCGGCGGAATTAGAATATGTGGGGAACATAGATAACTCTTAATCCCATCAAATGCCTTCTGCTGTTCTGCCCCCCACACAAACCCTTAATCGGCTTTCAACTTCAATAACGGAGTAAAAGACTCAATCCTTCCTGACAAATTTGAAATGAATCTCCTTACAAAGTTAATCTTGCCGATCAATGACTGTAGCTCTGTCTTATTGCTTGGTGGTTCTGTAGTCTTGATGGCTCTGATGCTCCGTTGACTAACTTCAATTCCTCGCTCATGAACCATAAAACCCAAAAACTGCCCAGCCGATACACCAAAAGCGCATTTATTGGGATTCATCATTAATCCGTATTTCTTTGCCCTTTCCAGCACTTTTCGCAAATCAGCTATATGGCTTCCATCACTCTTGGATTTAACCACTACATCGTCGATGTAAATTTCCACTAACAAGCTGATGAGATCATGAAATATATAATTCATCGCCCTCTGATACGTCGCACCGACACTTTTCAATCCAAATGTCATTACCACCCACTCATATAAGCCGATAGCTCCAGGACATCGAAACGCAGTCTTATGTATATCTTCTTCAGCCATAAAAATCTGATTGAATCCTGCATTGCCATCCATGAAGCTAATAATCTTGTGGCCCGATGCTGCATCTACCAACAAATCTGCTATCGGTATCCGGTATTCATCCTTGGGGGTAGCCTTATTCAAATCCCGGAAATCGATACATATCCTCAATTTTCCATTCTTCTTTTCCACCGGGACGATATTAGAAACCCACTCAGCATATCGGCACGGCCTTATAAACTTTGCATCATATAACCTTGTAATTTCTGCTTTGATTGGCTCATATAACTCTACCTTAAATCTCCTTGGAGCCTGTTTGAACGGCCGATATCCTGGTTTAATAGGAAGCCGATGTTCAACAATGGATCGGCTTAACCCTGGCATTTCATGATATTCCCAAGCGAAACAATCTCGAAACTCTTCCAACAATTTTATTAATTCTTCTCAGAATTCAAGACATAATTTTTTACTTATGTACGTCGGCCTGGGCCTATCTCCTGGTCCTATATCAATTTCCTCCAAATCATCGGCCGACGTGAAACCTTGTCCTAACTTCCCTTCAAATTCTTCAGTGGTGCCCATCAGAGTAATAGTTCCGAGCCGACTTGCCGGATCGGCTGTATCTCCCGACTGGTGATCTTAAGATAATCCCCTTCCCATACTTTTCCAGACAAACAATCGATTCCATCGGCTTCCCAGATCGGCAAATCAGTCATCGCAATGTTGGTCGATTGATCCGCTGGGATTACCTCGACTTGATCTCCCTACCATTGTATCAGACTCTGATGCATCGTCGAAGGCACGCAACAATTTGCGTGAATCCAATCCCTGCCGAGGAGTAAACTATATGATCCTTTTCCATCGATGACAAAAAAATGCGGTAGGCAATGTCTTATTTCCTACTGTCAGTTCCACGTTCAACACGCCTTTCGTCTCCGATGGATTCCCGCCGAAATCCTTCAACACCATATTTGTCTTTATCAAATCTTCGGCAGTTTTCCTCAACTTCTGATACATGGCATACGGCATTAAATTGACAGCCGCTCCCCCATCGACTAGCATCTTCGTCATCGGCTTCCCATTCACAAAGCCCTTAATATATAATGGCTTCAAATGCCGATGACTAGATTCTTCAGGCTTATCAAATATAGCTTGATCGAGTTGCAGCGTCAACTGAGCAAACATCTCATCGCCCTCTTCATCAGATGAAAATGCTTTGTATTCCCTAGGCAGAAAGAAAACCATGTCTACTGGAGCCAATGGACCAACCTCATCGTCATTTTTCTTTACGCGCCATACCTGCTTAGTCCTCTTGTGACGATGATCGGCTTCCTTGTAGTCCCGCCGTTGCTCTTCCTGTTGCTCCCGGTGCCGTAACCGCTGTGCCCTTCTCTTTTGATTTTTTGTAAATATTCCACTAGGACACCACTGAGGATTTTGGATTTGCTTTTCATGTACATCCTCTTCATCATTTTCTTCAAAGAATTCTTCGTGGATCGGCCCTAATCGGCTATGTACCGATGCTCTTTTCCCAGGCAGCCGATCCTGCGAAAACCTTTCCTGCTGATCATGCCGATATCTCATATTACTGCACTCGGGGCAATCTTGAATTGTCGGCAATCTCATACCCTGATCCCAACAGAACCTGAAAAACAGGCAATCCCAATGCGGATTATATCTTTCACTGTCTAGCTCAATCCACCGTTCTCCATGGCTTGAATATTTTTCTATCAAGTCCGATGAAGTAATTCTTGTCCTCTTACCCCAACGCCTTCCTCCATCGGCCTGATCCCTTGATCCTACATAAACCATATTCACAGGGAATGGATGTCCATCTATTTTCATCGGCTTTTTGTCTTCAAATTTGATCCTTCCCTGTTCGACAGTCGACTGAATTTGTTGCCGAAAAACCTTGCACTCGTTAGTGTGATGCGATATCGTGTTGTGCCACTTGCAATATCTTTTCTTTTTTAGTTCTTCGGCTGACGGAATTACATGATTTGGCGGAAGCTGTATCTGTTTTTCTTGTAACAGCAGATCGAAGATTTTATCGGCTTTATTAATGTCAAAATCATACCGTTCCTCCTTGCCGATATCCTTGACCCACAGGCATGATACTGATTTCTTGTTTCTAGCCCACTCCGCCAATCCGACTTCAGCATCAGATTCCTCATCATCTGAGTCCGATGAATAAACCTGTACCTGAGTAACCCTTCTTTGATATTTATCCTTTTTCGCCTCTTGAAATCGGCTTTCATGAGCCGATACCTTCTGAACCAGGTGCGCTAGGGACTCGAACTCCTGTGATGAAAATCTCTCTTTAATTGGCGCTAAGAGCCCTGAAAAGCCAAGTCGACTAGATGTCCGTCGCTCAGATTCAAGCTGTAACATCGGTTTCTAACATCCCGAAACCTCTGGACATATTCCGGCACCGTTTTGTCTGGTCTTTGCCTAACCGATGTTAAATCTGTCAGTCTCATCTCATGGATTCCAGCAAAGAAGTATTTGTGAAACTGTTTTTCTAGATTGGCCCATCCCCGAACTGAATTTGGCGGTAATGAGGAGAACTATGTAAATGCCGATCCAGACAATGACAAGGGGAAAAACCTAACTCTCAGAGACTCCTTAGCCGATGCTTCTCCACACTGTGCCAAGAATCGGCTAATATGCTCTACTATAGATATACTGTCCTGCCCTGAGAACTTGGAGAAATCTGGGACTCTGTATCGGTGTGGTAATGGCACTCTGTCAAACCACTCGGGATATGGATGCCGATACATGAATGTTTGCTCCTATGGCTTTATCCCAAACTGTTCCCTCACTATTTCCGCAACCCTTGCCGATAAGTCTTCTTCCCTTGGGACTTCCTGCTGATACTATATGGGTGGAGTTGGTAGCCGATTCTGCCTGGGATATTCTCTCTAATAATTTCCTGAATCGGCAACACCTCCTGGGTAATTCTGCTGATATCCTCCATAATAAGCAGCCCGATGGTATCCAGCAGGAATATCTTGTTGCCCCCCAGCCTGGTTGTGTGAAAACAAGTTTTCTGGTACATCTTTTGTGGTGCCATAAGTAACTTGATTTGGCTCCATCTTTGGCGGGAGATATACAGGACCTCGAGTAGGCTCTTAAGCAATCGATCCATCCACTACCTTCTTGATGAGATTATGGAGCGTGTTTACCAGGATCCCGGATTGATTAATGAGTGCGTGATGTACTGCTTCATTCACCATCTCATGTAAGGGTTTTACTGGTGGACTCTCAGGTGGTGTACGGCTCGATTCTCCAACCAAAACTGGTTTTGAAAACTGAGATTTTTGAATCGGCCCTTGTCGCGTCATGCCGAAAGATTCCAACCAGAGTTTCTGAAAATTGGCCATATTTTGCTCGACTAGCTGTTTCTGCTCATCTGTTAAATCCTCCATGCTAACCGGAATCACGTTGTCTGTTTTGATCTCTTTTCCGGCCATGTTGAAATTCTAGGTCCCACCAGGCGTGCCAAAAACGTGTTGACACCGAAAATCACCGGCAGCGTCGGGAACAAGCCGATGATATGGTTTGGCGCCTAGAGACACGCGAAGGCCTGGGAGATTTGCTTAACTCCAGTGCATGTCCTAAATCTTGAGGTTCGTAGGCGTGCCAGTCAATTTGATCCTGCAATTGACAAAGAGATAGAAAATCTTAGATCGTTGAGCCAATCGGCTGGAAGCCGAATTGGACTCGCTCCATCGGCCAATGGCCGATATAGGCAATGCACTTATACATCGACTGGGAGCCGATGATGGCATAGATGGATAAGATAAGTACACCATGTGCCTAAGGAACCAATAACAATGTAAATAAACTAACTAGCCGATTACTGATATGATGTGTATCGACCGGAAAGCCGATAACGGTGTAGTGTGCCAAGAACGTATTAAACAATGTACTCGACCTTGATTAACAAAAGATAACCTATCAGCTAAGCACTCCGATAGAACATCGCATAAACATCCATCGGCTCATTAAGGATAGAATTATTATCATCAGTCTAATAGATCGGACCTAACCGTTGCAGCACAAACTAACGATGATAACAGAACCTCGATGGGCCGATAGATCTAATGCAATCGTGATGTAAAATATGATAACTTATCGGCTATACATCCCGATAAAACACTTGCATAAAATCTATCAACCTAGCAGGAATAACTTATTGCAGGCAGTTTAGTAGGTCGGGCCTAACCGATGCAGCACAAACTGGCGATAAATTACACCCAGTAAGCCGATAAAATCTACGCACGCGTGATGTGATATATCTACTCAGCCTATGAGATCAAACCTAACTGATGCAGCCGTAGACAGAACAGATATATCGTGGTAAGCCGACTACCGCAGGCCGACTAGAATATCGGACCTAACCGAGGAAGTCCTAGTCGATACGGTAGTCGGGGTAACGAGACTTACCCTCTCGCAGGAGGTCGAACTTAACCGATGCAGCCCGGCTCGAGAAGCAAGAACCCGTTGAATAGGGTGGCAATGCGCCGAAGTTTGTATTGATCTGATTGATAGATTACAAGGTACCCGGGCATACGTATTTATACCCCGAGTTGATACAGTCCTGATCAGATGCGAAACAGGAGTTTCCTAATTATAAAAAGAAAAACAACAAGTCCTGATCGGGCACGAGATCAGGTTTCCTAAAAAATTATTATATCTACCTAATTTATAGATAAGATACTAGCTGCCTCTCCATGGTCTTCACGATTCCTTCTTGAATTCGGCTTTTTCTGGATTTAATTCCCGCCAGTTAACCATGATTTTTCCTTAACCGAATCCAATAAAGATCCGTACCAAATTTTGGTGTTAACACAACCTAGATGCCATGACCTTTTGGAGGCGTCACATTGGAGGTTCCCTTTTGGTGCATTGTCCTTGGTGGCGGTGTCCCTGCCGGATCAGTTTCGATGGCTATGGCAAGATATGGGCGGATGACTACTCTATAGCTCAGTTACTCACTGAAGTTTTCTTTCGCTTCGGTTCAACATTAGTCGCCAGCGGTGATGAGAGCAAATTTTGATCGACACAATGATCGGTCACTGATTTAAGAGATTATGTTTTCTGTTTTGAGAAAGACAAGGACTGCATATAACTTGTAAACCACTAGGAAGAAACAACGGTTATGCAGATTCTCATATGTGTTATATATGTCTTTAGGTTGTTATTCTAAGTAATTTCTTGTTTTTAATTAAGCTGTGATTTTATAATTTTAATCGTTCGTCCTGTAACATTTGTAATAATTTTAGGTAGTTTCTTTGAAGCAAAAGCCAGAATAAATTCCATTATTAAAAACATGAGCCAGGATTCATTGAATCAATTGCCAATAAGGATTTTCTTTGGTGAAAAGGTATCACATAGATACATTCACATTTTTCTTGTTGTGAGGGATTCCTGTCGTCCGGCACTGGACACCACACCATACATTTAGTGCAGATTCCAAACATTGATCATGGATCAAAGGATGCTCCGGAAATTATCCGCTGTTTTAGCGCGTAGCTGGAGGCTGGAGTAATCTTTGCGTGCGTTTCTGAACTGCAGAACTGATGGATAGGATCAGCGTCAGTGATGGATTACACAAGACTAACTAGTTGTGAAGGTAGTAGGAAGCACTTATCAATGTCAGTCTGAAAATAAGTTTTCAGATGGTATAGCAGGTCTGACATATATATTATGTTTTCATTAAAGCAAGAGATAAAGGCTCACATGCATCTATCTGCAAAAAAAAAATCTCTATCATGGATATGAACAGGTAGTCATTTGGCTAGGAAGGAAAAAAACGGGTCTGTAGATCCTGGCCCCCAATTTAGAGCATGGATGTGCGCGAAGTCCAGTGGTCAGGACTCAAGAGGACTATAACTGCACGACGAATGGAAGATTAGCAATAGTCTAACAAGTGAATGGACACGGCAAACTAGGGCATGAATCTGTGGCTTCGCGCGACTTGCCTTTGATGATGGAACGTGAGCCTCTCCAATCTCTACGTAATCCATTTAACCCATAGCAGGTCCGATTCACTGCGAGACACATGTAAGTGAATGATGTTCTTAAACATGAAATTGATCTCGATCTAAACACGAACACCACTTGATATGGAATTGATATGGAATTTAAAGTGACTAGAAACCGAACCGAAATTAGAGGACAAAGCCATGATCTGGTTGAATGTCGGTGTAGTTCCACGGTGAGGCTAAGGATGCCATCGGCCCTCAGGTCTTCACCTGCACTGGCCGTCTATCGTCGTTATGCGAGAGACGGCCCTCCGATCGCTGCAACGTTCTTAGGATCAGTAGTTTAGAGAGTGTTAGAGTTTAGCCAAACTCAGAAAGATGGGGGACGTCTCTAAGTGCCAGATGGCCCTTTTAATATACGATGCGCGACCGGGGGCCGTTCCCAAAAAATCGTTAGGGCGTCTCCGATCATGACGTTAAAATTGGACGTGGGAGAGAGTCGTTGAACTCCTTTCCCTCTTCCTTATCCTATCTCTAACTGGTTGATTAAATCCGAAATTATCTCCAACAGCACACTCTCTCAGTGACATTTCACTTCCCCTGTATAATTGACCATAAGAGCTTCTACCTTGTTTCTTTTTTAAAAAAAAAGAAATCAATCCAAGAGGATTAATTTCTGTTTGTGCTAGCTAGCATACTTGCTTTTTTTTTTCCTTTTTCAGCATCCAAACATTCATGTGTTTTCAACGATCTACCTAAGATGACGTATAGTGGTAGACCATCTTTATTCCTTTCATTTAGAGTTCAACATTGTGTCAGTTCTTATGTTGAAGCACGTATGTGTGCTGCTATGCACTATAATTGGAGTGGTACTGTGGCAGGGATATGTTTTGTGGTTGGAGCTGCTTGACTGCCTCCTCAACTGCATTTACTGTCGTCTTCACTTCCTCAACTATTTCTTGTTGTAGCTATATTTTCTTTTGAATGTCATCTATTTTTTATGGAAACTCTCCAGAAATGCTCACCGACCAAACTATAATGGACAAACCAATCGCAATGGGCCTTTGTTTTAATTAAGGTAAGAAGAAATCAAAATAAAGTTGTTTACAAATGAATTCAAAACAGATGACCAATCGACAAACGTATGGCCAGGCATGCAAAAACTCCCTCCGAAGCTTGCGGTTAATATTTACTCCCACCATCCCAAAATAAGTTGATTTCTACGGTTTAAACTTTGTCCCAATATAAATTGATTTCCACCCGCTTACTAACCCTCAGTCCATAAATAAAAAAAATTTATTCTTTCAATACCCTTTTACCCACCCATCCACCAATATTCATTTCCCATTAATAAGGGGCACTTTGTTCTTTCTTGTCACACCCTAAAATTACCTAAAATAATTAATTATGTGTTAAAGTATTTTTAGAAAAAGAATTAAAATCCTTAAGAGGCTTGAAAATAAAACTCATGAGAAATCTCTACAGAAAATGGGAAAGATAAAATTTTTGTTAAATAATTTGCTTAATCTTAAGTTTGCAGGATTTTTCTAGGAATTTTTGGAGCAAGAGAAGTATTTTTAATAAATGAAACATCATTTCAGTGATTATTTTAAAAGAAAAAGGTTTGGAAAATCCTATCTGACCAGACAGCCCAGCACTATCTCTCCCCACTTTTTCGCGCGCGCGGCCTGCTAGCCCGCCGCCGCTCTCCTTTCCCCTCGCGCTGCTCGGCCCAACCGGCCCAGCAGCTCCTCCCCTTCACAAGACGCCAATAGGTAGGGCTCGCATGTAAGGCTCGTCTCTTACCTCGAGTCGGAGACCCGCTCCGACCCGACTCCACCTTTGCTGTCCAATCTCATCGTCACTATTGGGATCTTCTCAAATTAGTTGAGGGCTTTTGTTCCCCAACCTCTCCTTTTCCTTTTCCCTCTTTAGAACCTAAGAATCCCTAAGGAAAATGTTGGGAAACCGAGCTCCCGTGATGGTTCTAGAACCCTAGTTTCTATCCACCGCCACCCGGCCATGTCCGGCTTGGATTCTATCATCCCGAGCTATAAAAAGGATCCCCGAGCTCCCTTCTGTGGATCCCAACACTAACCAGAGCTTGCCATCACCTTTAGCCCCTGTTCCGCCGAGTTTTCAAGTGTCGCCGCCGCTGCAAGCTTTCAGCCGCTTGTTGCCGACAATCTCATCATCAAGGAGTTCGCCACCGACGTCAACAGCTTCACTAGGACCAGAAGAAGCTCAGCCGCCCACCTGTTGCCATCGAAGACCTCTAGGACGCCATCGCCACTGTCAACCCGAGGAGTTCCACTACCAAACCTTCGCCACCGGTCGATCCCATCGTCGTATGCCACGCGTCTGTGCTGGTCAGGATCGTTGTCTTCTCTCTCTTCCAGTGCTCTCAGTGCACGCCTTCGTGCCGCCACTCGCCATCGACCATAGGTTTCCATGCCACTGCCGCCACCGGTGAGTCCACATCATCGCCACGTCGTCGCCATGTCATCCCGCCCGTCCGCTGTGACTGCCAGCGGTGCGCCATTTGGCATCATCCCGGAGGTCCCGATCGAGTTTGATCTTCACCGTCTAATCTAATCGGATCGATCTCGGCCCTTCATCTCCCTAGTTCAATGTCGACCATCGGATCCTGTTCAATCCCAGTCAAAGCAATCTTAGCCATCGAGCTAGATGATGCAATAAATCTTCTTTTCCTTTCAAAAATAATTTCTTATTGCGTCATAATTTTTTATATGGTTTTAATCAGTTTAAACTTCTAAAAATCATAACTAATTCACATGAACATCGTTTGGAGTGATCCAACTTGAAAAATCCATCTAAAATCAATATCTATATAATAAAAATATTTTCATGGCATGATCATGTGGTCTTATGTACTGTTTTGCTCGTTTTGTTTATTTTCCTTAAGCTTCCAACATTCCTGAGGGGTCGTTTTACGTTGAGGAAGTTGTGAGAGACAATTCAAGGTAGTAAGGCAAGTCACATGGATCCAAAATCCCTTGAGCATGTTTATCCTATGTTTTAAATTCTCTTTTCATTCAACTACTGCATTTATTTTTGAATGTCATCAGGGGCCCTTTTGCTATTTCATACCTTTTCCTTGATAACTTGGGATATAATTTGGCTAGCCATGATCTTATATATTAGTTTGGCTAGATTAATTAGGTTTTGCTTAGCCATGCTTAGAAACATTAGTATCATTTCATGTGGGATGACATATGTTTCACTTATAATTTCACTATGGGTAATCATTGTAGCTCACGATGGCTGGTCGTGGTTAGTTAATTAATATCCAACTAAAACTTGACTAATGGTGGGTTGTGAGCACATGGTTTTGTTGGTCATGCTCATGATAAGGACCAATTCACGAGCTACTGTTGTGAAGCATTTATCGTACTAACCACAAGTCAGAATGGGCAACAACTTGACTTGTTGTATAGTATGATCCGATGTAGAACACCAGACTGTGAAGTGGCGGTGATAAGTCCACGGGGGCACTGAGAGTC
The DNA here is from genome assembly GCA_003991445.1 of Oryza meyeriana var. granulata. Classification (NCBI taxonomy): domain Eukaryota; kingdom Viridiplantae; phylum Streptophyta; class Magnoliopsida; order Poales; family Poaceae; genus Oryza; species Oryza meyeriana. The sequence continues at coordinate 14,720 of RYFJ01002336.1, forward strand.
TGTTCTGGGTATGGAATGACTGGGATCTTGTTGGGTGAACCATGTTAGATTGTTTTATGAGATGGGTTTTGTCACAATTCCTTTCCAAGGTACTGTGGTGGTATTGAGGTGCATGGTAACATGTTGTTGGATTGTGTCTTGTGGGTAAATTTGTACACCTCTGATCAAAGTAAAACTATTTGAATAGTCATACCTGTGGTTATGGGTGAGCCTAACAATATTTTTCTTGATTAGTCCTACACTGCTCAATAATGGTTAATTTGAAATAATATGGTTAACATGGAATCTCCGCGTATGGAGAGATGTTTTGGGTTAATCTCCATGTATGGAGAATGGACCTATTCAGCCAGGAAAGGTTGTTCAGTGTTGTTTAATATTGCTAAATCATTCAATTGTTTTATAAATTCTCAAATGCTTATTTAAATGTTGTTTATGCAAAATAGACCTATTATGCCTATGTTTGTTATATCCTGTGCATACTTGTATTTTGTTGTTTTACTTGCGGTGTATTCGATATACTCACCTCGCTATAACAATGCCATCAGAAGAATTCTACAGTGATGAAGGCGATATGGAGGACTAAGCTGGTGCTTTGTCAAGATGCTTGTGGAGTGAAGTCGCCACACTAGACATTTATATTTTCCACTGCTATAGAGTTATTTCAGCTTGAGAGGTTCTATCCACCGCTGTAATAGTTGCACTCATTATTTAATACTTAAGGTTGTGTACTTTGTTTATCAATTATATTAATTGTGTACCCCGGTTGATTCCTAGACGAAGATTAAATACACATATACGGATGAAAACGGTCGGGATAAATCCCATACTGTCCCGCTCCGATTTCTATATTTGAACCGCTCGATTTCGTATTTTCGGAAAAATTCAAAATCGGTACGAAAAACGGGATACTAAATACGAAATCGGGACGAAAACGGTATTGATGTTATCCCGATCGAATTCGCATTTCCCGTTTTTTGACGGGATATCCTGTTTTGATCCAAACGGGATATCCTGTTTTAGACAGCCTATATGAGCAGAAGCCCAGTGCACAGCCTTTCGTTCCATCAAAACAAACAGCACAGTTGGTGACATGGTTGATCTCCAACTGTGTCTGAATTTTAATCAAGACTTCAGTCTTATCCCTTTTGGCATGCTGGCCGGCTGTTCCAGCTACTTTCTAGTGCTTGTGGATTGTGGTTACTATACTACTGCAGCTGCAGCTGCAATACTGTTACTGTATTGTGTGTTATGCACTTGTACTACTGTGTTCTATGCAGTTATATGCTTCCATGTGCAGATATAATGCACTCATGCGAATATGCGATTATGCGTATGTTTGTTTTTATGCGTGTGTCAATCTTCCCGTTTAGTTTTCCGTATCCCGACCGTTATCGATATATTTTCAACTGAATTGGTTCGTTTTCGATATCCCGCCATTCCCGTGTTCGTTCCCGTTCCCGATCTTTCCGTTTCCGTTTTCGTTTTCGTATTAAAATGTGAAAGTGAAAACAGGGAAGGGATTATCCCGACCGCTCCCGTTCGTTTTCATCCTTATACACATAGAGTGCTGGAATTTTGAATGGAAATTTCGGACATGACATTTCTCCTCTCATCTAAACTTTTCTTGGGATTCTAGGGATCCACTTACTGTGAGAGGGAGGCTAGACTGTAGGATTTTATATAAAAGCAAGAAAAATAATCAAATTTGGAAAAGGCACCGCGACAACAACTAGAGCCAAGCCTTCATTCCTGTCCATATGAAAATAAAACAGCCATACACAAGGATGCTCACAATATTTTATAGATAGCATTTTGGAAGTTTTGAAGTTTGTGAAAGAAGAATGCACAACTCAATGTGGCCTGAAAATGGTTGTTGCCTTGTGAGGTGCTAAAGGGGTTTGAAATTTCAGAATGAAACTTCCAAAATTTGAAAACTTCTAGATTTATCAGTGGGTCCAGGAAGTTAGCCACTTAGATAAAATCGCTTAATTCCTAGTCTCTTAGCTATTGGTGGGACGTAGAGGTCCACCACTCAAGTTAAAAACCCAAATCCCCAGCCTCAAAATTCCTCCTTCCCTGTCTCAAAAAAATTCTAATCTAAAGGGGCACACTCCTCTTCCTTCCGACATGGTGGCGTGTCACACCCCGTCCTGGCACCACCTACAATGACACCAGAAAGGGTGCGTCACAGGAAATCGGCGTGAACCCTCCCACGGAACCGCGCTGCTGATACCAATCCCATGAAACCTTGTTGGTACCCGCAGTCAATCGAGATGCATAATTGTAATCCTTAGAATAGATTATACCTTTATAAGTTGTGACTTCAAGCAAACTCTAAGAAGCAACCTTCAAACAGAACAACAGTAGAGGAACGACAGCACAGTTAGAGCCCAATCCACAAGCAATGGCTTGGGATTAGGAAAGAAACCCTAATCTTCAGCTTCATCTTCCTGGGGGGAAAACAACAATTGAGTGCTTACGTACTCAGCAAGCCACTAGGAAAAGTGAGTGTGCAGGCTTCAAAGGGAGGCTGGGGTTTATATCGCAAACTTTTCTTTTGAAACATTTTAAGAACTCTAAGTGTGGGTTGTTCAAGATATAGCTGGAAAGAGACTCTCGCCTCAATCCTGTCCGCGAATTGCTTTGCAACAACTCAAGTGAACAAAACAAAATTTAGTTGATTAAAGTTACCATTCAAGCCTATTCTCATACCGGTTGTCTGACCATGACACCGGCTCAAAGTGTTTGCCCTCAGAAAGCTTTTCCACTTCCTTCTCATCTATTACTTTATTTTTACTTTCATTCTTTCCAGGACATCTGCCATCTCATATCTTAACTCCGGCTTCTCGAGCCATTTATATCTCAAGGCACACTGCTTCCCACTCGGGAAGCCTAATCTATGATTTCGCTTGACATCTCGGGTCACACAGCCCCATTTCAGACCACTCAGGTCATCCATCAGCCATCAAAGTTGATTCTGGTAATGAATCCCATGCCACAAACCTTTCTCCACAAAGCAGTGGCAAACAAATCTACACTAGAGAAATCACCTCACATTCGCCCATTACCGTGGGAATAGCTGTTCGAACAATTCATAACCTTTGTAAAGGGTGCACGACATGAGCTTACTCCCACACTGAACAAGTGGGGAGGTTCGTGACAAGGCCTTTCCAAAGCAAGTCCGGGATAATCTATTGCCCTATAGAAGGGTACTAGACCAAGCACTAGGAAAACACATTTCCTCTACCCAGGATCGCAAGTATATCACCCTCTTGGCACCCTAATGACTCCTCTTCTATTAGCAACCTGACAATCTTGGATCCACTAATTACTTGGGCAGGAGCGTCCCATACCACCCATGTGATCGCACTGTGAGATGCTCAGATGAAATTCCCTAAGGAATCGGTCCTTATATGCGAATACGAAGCAAAACCACATTGGTGGTCACTTTGCACCGTTGTTTTTGCAAACCATCTTTATTTCGCAAATATACCGACACCACATGTTGGGTTTTCAAATCTTTCGAAACCCTATTTTCCCATATTGACAAACTATTGTGTGGGATGGGACCATCAGAATCCATGCTCAGGAAGCACGGTTACCGAGGTACCACGAGGTGGAGCAACAAGGGATAGGGTGCCAACATCGTACATGTCTTATGCAACTACTGAGTCGGTCCATCGGTTCGTCACACAAACTAAGGCCGGTCAATTTAACATGCACACTAAAATGTAGTTTTGCAAACAAGATATTTTCAAACTAGGAGCAATATGATCAAAGGGTGACTTGCCTCAAGTCTTCGTCTTCGAATCTTCTCAAAATCCGACGTCCGACGACTTTCCAAAATGTCGACTACGCGTGAAATTAGAGAAAAGAACACAAAACCCCAAAAATAAAATATTATTATTAACAACTAATAGTGCAATTGGTAGATCTCAATTTTAAAAAAATTTAGAGACTTGAAGGGGCTCAATCAGAGTTATGGATTAGGAGATATGAATTTTTGAAAAATTAAAGGATTTTCTAGAAAAGAAAATGATTTATTTAAATCAGAAAAGGAATATTCCCGAGAATATTCCCTTCAAACACTAACATGTGGGGTTCACATGTCAGTGAGAGGGACGAGGGGGTGCACGGTGGGCTTGGTCTACGGGCAGAGAGAAAGGGGGAGAGGCCGGTGACTAGAGCACTATGCTCGTGGGCCAGCTTGGCCAGGCCCATAGGACAGTGACCTGGCTCACATGAGCCTGGTCCACCAAGGCTGAGGGAGGTGGCGAGCCGGCATGGTCGTCCTCGTCAGCCCTAGGTGTTGTGCTAGTGGACATGTGGCTCTCCACATGGGATTGGGCCGTGGAGGGGTGGACCATAGGAAGATCGACGGCCGGTGGTGGCCGTTGTAGATTCGGCGAACAGCGGCGGGTAGGGACGGCAAAGGTGGTGGACAGTTCGGATTGGATGGACGGTGGCCGACGTTGGCGGCATTTCCCGCTGGTGAGCATGGCGGTCAAGAAGTTGCCGCCTGTGACCATTTAGGTAGCGGAAGGGTTCGGGATGGCCACAGTTGGACATGGCACTTTGAGAGGGAGAAGGAGGGAGAAGAAATTGGCCACTACCTTTAGCAGCAGCAAGGGACAGAGGCAGTAGCAATGGCGGAATGATGGCATCCGATTTGGGTGTTCCTGCTACAGCGGTGTTTGGGTGCCAGGAAGGGGTTATGCGAGGTCGTGGTGTTCCGAGGGTTTCAACTGCGGTGGCGGCTTGGTTGATTAGGGAGCGGAGGCAATGGATTGAGGCGGGACAGAGCTGCAATGGCAGTGGCAAAGCAAGAAACCTTGCCGGAGAGAGACAGTGGCACAGTGGAGGCATGGCGTGGATGGCTGACGAGACGTGTTGCTGCCGTGTTTCTGTGGCCTATGTCATCGTGCTTCCTCGTGCGTCCATGAGAGAGGAAGGAGGGAGACAGAGAGGACGATGATGAGACGAGACGGGGATTTTCGTGCATGCGGCTTTGACCTCAAGGGTTCACCGATGTGTCCATCGGTGTTTTGACCTCGAGCTCCAGGACGAATGGTGGAACGCATTTCACGCCCAATTGCCGGGCGGATAGGATGGCAAGTTTGACGGAGGGGCCGCACGTGCTCCGGCAAGGCCGTATGGGTGTGGCTACGGCGAGAGAGATCAAGAGAAAGAAAAGAGAGAGCATCGGGAGAAAGACGATGACTCCGACGGCTGGGCCCTACGTGTGGAAAATGATGGTCGCCCGCACGTGGGCCGTCAGGCAGACGGTTGCGGTGAGGCCAGAGGCTGACGAGTGGGCTTGAGAAAAAGGGGTTAGCGACGGGCACGCGTACGGCGGGCCATGCACAGGGGGAGATGGAGGTGGGCCTGTTGGGCCGGCTCGGCCACCGTGCGAAAGGAGGAAGGAGGAGCTGGGGCGCACGGCCATGCAGCAAGGAGTGGGCCACGGCCTAGCGAGGGAAGAAGGAAAGGGGAGAGGCTGAGCGGGCTAGGAGAGAGAAGGGGATGGGCGGCCCATGTGATTAGTAATCCTTTATAATTTTTTAGGGATTTTATTTGAGACATATTTGGAAGTTTTGAAAGGGTATTTGAATTCAAGATTTGATACTTGAGTTCACAAGATTCTCATAATTTCAAAAAAAGGAACTCTTGACTGGAATCTTGATATTTTTTAAATAGGTTTGAACTTTTGAGAGTAATTCGAGGAGGGGAAAAGAGAGATAATTTTCAAGGGTATTTGAATTCAAAATTTGAATTTTGAACAAGGATTTAAGAGGGATATTTTTGACTAAGTTGAAAATTGTAGGACAGGATTTTGGATTTGAATTTTTCAAGAGATCTTGAGAGAGACATTCGAATTCCAAAATTCGAGCCTCGGGATTTTTAAATGAAATATTGAATTGAGATTTTTGGACTTCAGAGGAAGGATTAATTGAGATCTTCAATACTAGGTCCTTAATTTCATGCACAAAGAGCCAAAATTTTAAAAATAGGGCTTTTAATAAAATAGTTTTTAATGGCCCAAAAAGCAGGGCGGTACATGGCAGCGGTGCTTGTTTTCCTTTCCTGGCACGTCGTTGTTCTCCATCGCCCCTATCGTCACGGCTGTATTTCTTCCCTACCCTTCTTGCCATGGCATGGTCTCCTTGGAGCTCGAGGAAAGCCATTTCAATGGCTTTCCGTGCTTGGTATCATGGGGTCCAGGTACATGTTCCTTCGTCCACCAACCAATGAAATCAATGTTTAAGAAGGCTCTAGGCACAAGTCGGGCAGTAGGATGGCCCTATGGAGAGTGTACCATGCATGGAGATTAGATTCTGCTAGTTGGGAAGATAAATTTTGCTAGCAGCGAGATGAATCGAGATGGAGGAAGGAGGATTTGGCTAACAACAAGATGGATATGGATGGAGGAGTTGGATTTGGCCGATGATGAGATGGATTGGACTATGCTTGTTCCTTGAGTTGGTTTTTATGTGACAGCTACTCGCCCCATTACCTGTCAACTTTAGCGGCTAGGGTTTAGGGATAGCCATACCGACCCTCCCCCTCTCCCCCGGGTGGTTTGGCGGTTAACTGCCCAAAACCGCACGAATTTCACCCACAAAAAATTGAATTCGAAATCCATGGTTTGCCCACGGTTTCATCGCGGTTACCGCGTGGTTTGTCACAGTAACCGTGGCTTGTATGTCAGAAAAAATGCCCAATGACAAATGAAGGAAAAGCTTCAAAAAATTAAGGAAAAATTTAGGTTAATTGCAAGAAGATGTAGTAGATATTTATAACATAATGAAATGACATATTGAGGAAATATAGGAAAATTCGGCATGACCTTTGCAATGTATTTGATAGTTAAACAATTAGGATTCACAAAATACGTCGACAATCTCACATTTTACAACAATGCAATGTCCACAACAACAAAGATTGCAGCATCCACAATATAATGTCCAAAGTTCAACATGCACGATACATCAATACTAGGTCCATTACACAAGCACCATTAATATAGAAGTTTAAGTTCGACATAAAGTAAACAAGCTAGTAGTTCCATTGCCGTTATGTCATGCTGTACTTCTCGGTCGACATAAGCATCACACCATGTTGCTGAAGCAACCCCACCTTGTAATCTTGCCAACTTTGGCATGTCCTTGTAGCTGTTGATTGCCGTTGACCATACAACCGAGCATACCATTTAGGCTCTGCCCACTCATACACCCACGTAATAGGAGGACAATCAGAAGCCTCTGTACGGTTGTAGGTATATGTTGGATAACAACCTTCAACGCTAGAGGAATTTAATAAGCTATAGCTGTCCTATGGTGCGTCAGGCTGCCCTCGTTGTTGGTGACCTTTCGTAGTCACGGTAGTTCATTAAGAGCTTGGCGCACCATGATCTCCATCCTAAGTGGCATGTGTGAAATCAGCCTCACCTGCAATTTCAAAAAGGAAAAAAAGTAAGCATGAAGCACCATAGGGAAAATGTGGAACTAATATGTAAGCGCTTGTACCAATGAATTGAATCAAACTATGATCTTGTGACTGTGTTGTTTGACCTCCAGAAGGCCCTAAATTCCCGCCTTGTCCACCTGCGTCACCATCATCACCGTCGTCTCCATCATCTATGTCAGCTCTTGAGCTGCTATCGTTGGACTCTTGGTATGTTGGACTTCCCTGAGTCTCGTCATCGCTACCAACACTCATCGACCGTGTTGTGTGGCTTTTCCCTTCCCTTTTTTGGCCGACGGTGGTTGTAGCCCCTTGCGAGTCTTTCTTTTTTTCTATGTGTCACCCACAGTCTTTTCAGCCCAATCTGCAACACTAGAAACTCCTGTGGCCTTGTGCAAGTCATCAACATCCATTTTGTCAGCTACAAGTGGGGATGGCAAGAGGGTGTCAGAATCGAAATAGTCTTCATCTAACTCAAGACATGCATTTGACCTAGCATTCTCTATCCAAGTTCTAATCTGATTGTTGTTGTCATAAAATGTAAGGTCCGCAAGCCTTTGAAGAGGATTGTCCTCTTCCTTCCAGAGGTCACCCCCTGCCTGTTGAATTTGAAGCCGAAGGTTGTAGTTAACATAAACAAGCTTATTCAGTTGCTTGTGTGCGAATCTTGGTATGTATCAAAGCAAATGTGCTCCAATTCCGTTCACACCCACTGGATGAGCAACACTGTGCAACAATGAGCAAAGCATGCTTCTTTAACGTTGGTGTGTCCGACGCAAACATAGACCATCATTGTGCTGCAAGTTACAAGCAACATGTCATTCATATGCATACAACTATACATACGATAGTTGGGTTAAATATGACATACCAGGGGAAGTTTTTCCATCCATTGCCATCTTTCTCGCAAGAGGCTTTCCAAAATCCACACCTTTCCACCTATATAGGTCAACCTCCACCAAAGCGTCAGCGGCAGTGTCAAGGTCCGCCATCCACTCAAACGCACAGCGAAGATCTTCGAAGAGCGAGGCATCCGTATTGTATGCATAGTGTGTCCGAGTGTTTAATGTTGCACCTACAAAATATATCACGGATACATAAGATAAGTACTTCGCCACAATTGTAACTTAAACTAAACAAGACTGCTTAGTACCTGCATTGATGAGGGTTTGATTTGTAAGATCGTACATCCTTCTATTAACAATCTCCATGTAAGCCTCAAATTTGTGTCTTTCATCTGCAAACAAACTGTCGTACTCAATTTCAACAACCGGTATCATAGTAGAACCTCACTCAAATTAGGGCTCTTGTCTTCATCAACAAATCGAAGGAAGAAGTGCATTGGTTGCACTGACTTGACCACTGTATCTAGGTTTTCCCACCAACTCATGCTAGAAAGGTATGAATGAGCATATCTACCTTTAGCTGTCGAGCTGAACTTACTCTGCATGAATCCAGATGAAGCTATCCACATCATAAATTATTCTCGCTTCTTAAGGAAACTTTCAAGAAACATGTAGTTTGTGCCGAGCCATGTGGCATTCCACTTAACCAATTCCCCTCCTATAGCTTCCTACATCATGGCATGAAGCTTCAAATGGTTGTACAACCATCGAGAGATCATCCTTCCACTGTTAATCATGGCAGCAGCATTTTCCCAATCTCCTTCAACATCAAGTTAATGGTGTGAGCCACACAGAGTTGCCAAACAATAGTATGGTACTCTTGCCTCAGCAATCTACAAGCCTTCTTGTAGTTGGATCCATTTCGGTGATAATCTACACGACATTCTCCGAGCAAATATCATGCACCACCTTCCTTAGCTCCTACACGTAGACATGACAAAATATATATAAGGCCGGGAAATACATGGAGTTACAAAATCTATGGACTACATTGTGTTACCTTCAGTAGGAAGGTAGAATCCTGGCTCTGCCCTGTAGCATTACTAGACTTGTGGAAAAACATAATTTCGTTGCAATAGATCAAGAAGTTTATTACCGATATGCCTATGGAGCCAGTTCAGGAATCACACATGAGAGTAAAACTATATGTTGGCCAATCTTTCTTGAATCTATCGAATTGCTTCGCTACGTCCTTCGTTGTGGAATCCAGGTACTTGCCATCTATCTCTTTACCAGTTGGAGAGGGTACTCCTTCACCTGCAAACAATAGATTATCACATATAATTTAAAATAATATCATTGATATATATAGTCCATTAACTATGACATACCCTACTATTGTGTCTCACGAACGGCGCTCACGAAGTACGGATTGTTAGCATTTCTCCCAGGGATGCCAGAGATAAAGAAGAACTTGGCCCAGGACTCACCAACAACCTCCTTTGCTTGCTTTCCCTTCTTTGTCCACCACCCAGTGTCAATCCTTGGTTGTACAGGGGCCTTGGCACCGGCTAGATTGCAATCTCTCACTACAGGTGACTCCCTCTGCGATGATCTCCTTAACATCCTCACAATTGGGTTACTTTTGCTCTTCTGTGCTCGGGGTTGTGCGGACCCACTGCCACCACCATGCTCATATATGCCACCTCGTTCCTCCACACCCCTTCTGAATTCGGCCTCTGCCTGTGAGGTAGCCATAGCCGGCTACATCTGCTCTTCCTCATCGGCATCACCTATTAGGTCATAATAATTGAGCCCTGCTGCGTCCTCCCTTCTCAACCTCTCATTGTGTCGATGTTTTACACCGGCAATAAATATACAGGGCTACTCGTCGGATCGAAACTCGATGGACTGCAAAGGAACACAAAGAGTTTATACTGGTTCAGGCTCTCGATGTGAGGTAATACCCTACGTCTAGTTGTGGTGTATTTTCCTTTGAGGATGTGTGATGGTGATTCTAATGAACCTCCACCTCTTATGGTCGTGCCCTCAGGGGGCGCCCTGCCTCCCCTTATATACTAGGGGACAGGGTTACAAAGTAGAAGTCCTAGCCAAATTACGACTAAGGAATCTCCCCTTAGAGATACAACGCACCCGGCTAGGACTGTATATTCCTTATCGTACAAGGTAAAGTCTGCCGGGGATAATTATATCTCTAATTATAAGGCTAGGCCCATCCTCTGTCCGAGTGGCCCATATACTTGTCATGAGGTGCCCGGGGCCCATGGCCTCCACAGCAGCCCTTGAAACCTTCATAGTTGAGTCACAGCTGATACCGAGTGCTCATCCTCCACAGTGAAGTTTTCCTGAGTGCATTGCTCCTGAGTACTCTTTGTCTGAGTGCTTCTTCTCCCGAGTCCTACTTCATGTCAGCTGGCAGCGAGGCTATAAAGGGCTCCATGTTGAAGTATGAATAGTGTGCGTCGAATAGGCGCACCTATTAGATGTAACCCCTGACTTTGTACTTAATTATGAAACAATTAAACATAAAGTCAAAGATCTTTAACCTTATAGTCTTTCCCGAGTAGTGCACTACTGGTATATGAGACTCTTCGGTATCATGTTAACTAGAAATAATTTATAGTCTTTCCCGAGTAGTATGTCACTCGAAAGTTTAGACTCTTCAGCGTCATGTCAGCTGAAAATAATTTATAGTCTTTCCCGAGTAGTATGTCACTCGGAAATTAGACTCTTTAGCTTCATGTCAGCCGGAAAAAGTGTTTATAGTCTTTCCCGAATAGCGTCCCACTCGGAAGTTAGACTCTTCAGCTTGTCAGCTGGAAGAATGTTCGCTCATGGCAATTATTGACCAAGCATGTAGGCTGAGCACCACTTTATGAATTTTAACCTAATATGTGGTCAGGTGTACTTGAGAGATTCCTGCATCCCCAATTTCAATGGAGATCAGCTTGTGATCCTTATAAGGATATATCCTCAATACCTGGTAAATAATGCAAATACCCGAATGTATACATCCAGCCGTTGGCTTAGCATGAAGCATATCTGATTATTTGATCAGTTTCTGTGAATAGCACCTGCACTGTGATTTTAACACAGCCAGCGAGCGGCCCAATAGAGCGTGCTATAGAGAAACTCATATCTTGTGGTCTACTACCAAATAAACCGGCCTAAGCTGACCTATCCAGCGCAGCTCTATAAAACTAGCATCCCTCGCATGTCAGGATGAGTATTTCAACATCGGTAATCACAATCAGCCAGAGGAATCATTGTCTGCAAGCCTTTCCGACTTATGTTCTGGATGCAGCCTGGTTGCCACAGATGCCTGAGTAGGTATATTGTAGGATCTGCTTACCCTCCTCAGGTGTGACACAGTGCATGAGAACTCCGAATGCACTTTGACGACGTAGATCTTCTCTAACTTCGGTTAAGCTGAATAAGGGACCTGAACCTTGCATTAGCATAAGATTCGATCGGCGACCCTCGTGGGGCATACCTATCCAACGGAGTTATAGCCAGATAAGGTAACCGAATCTTGCATTAGCATAGGATTCGGCTAGCGACCTTTATGGGGCGTACCCAACCTAACAGAGTTGTGACCAAATAAGATACCTGAATCTAGCATTAGCGTAGGATTCGGCTGGCGACCCTCATGGGGCGTACCCTACTTAGCCGAGTGGCACACGAGCCCCGACTGGCGCCAGAGGTCGGTTATATTAGCCGAATAAGGTACCCGAACCTCGCATTAGTATAGCATTCGGCTAGCGACCCTTGTGGGGCGTACCTTACCCAGCCGAGTGGTACCCGAGCTCCGACTAGCGCCGGAGGTCGGTTACTAGCCCACATATCAAGCGTAGTCAGGGAAGATGACGTCCCGATTCGCGCAAGTATTCGGTCAGTAGCCCTCATGGAGCATTCCGAGTGATCCTTGAAGTGTCAAACTCCAAGTGTATCTTGACAGACTGGTCTAGCCCCTGAGCGTAGGAGATAGGCTCGTAGCCCTGGATTCCTGTCACGCGTATCTGAAACTAGGCCTGCATTATAAAGATATCAGATGAGTAGCATCTGATGATGAAAACAATCACCCGAGGAAAATTTATCTATTTTACAATATATGTAAATACATGTTCTTCCTCTTTTTGATATTAGTTTCCCCGAGTAGTTGACCCCTAACGTTTAAGCACTCTGCCCGACTAGTCATAGCCCACTAGCGTCAGGAGTTAGCTCATGGCTCTTTTCCAGACATGCGTTTTGAGTGACTTGAGTTCGTCTTTCATGGAGCAAAGTTTCACGGATCAGAATTTATGCTACTCGAATACTTTTGCAATCATTAAGAGAAAAAACAAAAATAAAGTGCAACTTGTACACCTATTAGGTGTAAGCGGCTGTGGCATTGGCAAAGCCAAGTGAGGAAATATTTATCAAAAAGCGACTTAGCTGTTCGGTATTTGGGAGTGGGGATGCCATCCTTGTGTTTGGGCTTTTGAGCCCCCCGAGCATGTCACTTGTTGTTCTGATAATCTTCAGTTGTTGAAGGTCGAAGACTGTTGTGACTGACTACCACAATGAAGTCGTCCGACTTGCGTTTGCGGTTCCCAACCTTAGTCGGGGCCGCATCATCGGTGTCCTTCCGCTCCTTCTGTCAGTGTGCCTTCTTGTCATCGAGGGCCTCAGCAATAACATCGACCAAGTCAGCGTACTTGTTCGTAATGTCAAATAGAGCCTTGACAGAGTTGGGAGGCTTCCGAGTGAATTTAGCGATGAACGAGGTGTCTTTGACTCCTTTTCGAAAGACGGCGATGACGACCTCGTCCTTGATCTTCGGGATTGAGTTCTTCTTTTCAGAAACCCTCCTGATGAAATCATGAAGAGACTCGTTCTTCCTTTGATGCAACTGATATAAGTCGTACTCGGAAGATGGCCTCTTGTATGTTCCCTGGAAGTTGGTGATGAAGCGTTCCCGAAGTTCTCCCCAGGAGCTGATTGATTACTTGGGAAGTCCCGTTAGCCATGTCCTCGCCGAGTCGGCTAGAGCGACTGGGAGGTAGTTAGCCATGGCTTTGTGATCTCCTCCAGCTACTCGGATCACCAAAGTGTAGACCACGAGCCAGGACTCGGGGTCAGTCTTTCCGTCGTATTTTTCGATTCCAGTCGGCTTGAAACCTGATGGCCAGTCGACTTGTTGCAGCTCGTGGGAGAAAGCCGGTACACCTTCGTCTTCATGAGGACTCCCACTCCACCTACGACGGCGAAACCGCTCGTGGTGGAGGCCGAAGCGCTCGCTCTCATCTTTGAGTTGTCATTGTTCATCTTCCTCTCGTTTGCAGCGCCGAGCATTGATGTCCTGCCGAAAATCACGTCGTAGTCGGCCTCGGAGATCCCGGTTGTCCCGACAGTCATCTTGATGTCGATGCCGCTAGTGGCCGTTGGGGTTGCCGAGCGACGTCTGGTGTGACTCCGTGTGCAGCCGACTGGAGCCGGCCGCTCGGTGTCGCGTTGAGGCGGATGAGACTGCCGTTGGAGATGTTGACAAGTTGGTCGGTATGAGGGTATCACCCGACTGTTGGTGCTGTTGACATGCAGCAGCGGTAATCATGGCTTTTATCCTTGCTATAGTCAGGGTGGCCTGGTGATCAGGCTCAAACTGGAGTGTATCCAGTAGAGTTGCAGCGGCCACGATATTCTGTTGAGGAGTAACGAAGACGTCTTGGTCACTGACTCGGGTTTGGAGGATTTGTTGCTGAGCAGTCCGCCCAGTCCTGCGTAGGTCGTCGTTGCGGGCGTGCAGGCGTCTTGCTTCTTCCTCTTGTTGTTCTCGCAGTCGGCATGATTCCTGAGTAAGAGTAGACCTTTGGATGCCATGAAGATTTCTCGCGGCGGAGAGAAGCTTGCCGAACTGCTGTCCGACTTAGAGTCAGAGTCCGACTTAGAGTCGAAGTCGGAATAGTTGATGGAGGTGATTATAACTCCGACCTCCCTAGATCCGATCTCGAGCGGCTCTGGGCCGTATCCTAGTCGTACTCCAGGGGATCGGGTTTGCCGCGTCGGATGTTGTTTGAAGATATCCGTGGCGTTGCCGAGTCTGTACGGGAGATTGACGATCTCTTCCCTTCTTAGCTCGATCTTGGCCGGCTCAAGGCTGAGTCCGAGTCGAACACCAAAGGAAAGAGTTGTCCCGAGACCCGGACAAGATGAAGATTTCTGCAGCAAGTCGACGAGGGTTGCCGCAGCGTTGCGTGGGCCGACCGGCGCAGAGTCGGCTGGTTCCTCGGCTGATCGGATCTGATCTGAGTCGGCCAAGGTAAGGTTGCCGAACTTGTCGGCGACGAAGTCGAGGCTTCCAAATGTAATCGTGTCTCCAGGGGAGAATTGGCTGCCGTCGACTCCGGTTGTCGAATCCATCGAGCTTATTGAGATTGATCTCGGCGAATCCCCTACCTGGTGCGCCAACTGTCGATGTTTTACACCGGCAATAAATATACAGGGCTACTCGTCGGATCGAAACTCGATGGACTGCAAAAGAACACAAAGAGTTTATACTGGTTCAGGCTCTCAATGTGAGGTAATACCCTACGTCCAATTGTGGTGTATTTTCCTTTGAGGATGTGTGATGGTGATTCTGATGAACCTCCACCTCTTATGGTCGTGCCCTCAGGGGGCGCCCTGCCTCCCCTTATATACTGGGGGACAGGGTTACAAAGTAGGAGTCCTAGCTGAATTACGACCAAGGAATCTCCCCTTAAAGATACAACGCACCCGACTAGGACTGTATATTCCTTATCATACAAGGTAAAGTCTGCCAGGGATAATTATATCTCTAATTACAAGGCTAGGCCCATGCTCTGTCCAAGTGGCCCATATGCTTGTCATGAGGTACCCGGGACCCATGGCCTCCACACATTGGTATGCCTATTACCATCATCTTTTATTTGGTCTAGGTTGAGACAGAAGAAATCATGGACATCTAGTGGCACCGAGGTACAATATGTTGTCCTCTTCCCCTTTCCAGCCAAATGGATTTTGAGTCGAGTTGCCCCACCACCGGCCCTGCGTGTTTGACAGTACCTGCAACGCCATCCTCGTGCTATGTTCTCCCTATGCTCCTATACAGGGTCTCTGTCTCCCATCTCCCTCCTGAAACAAATGCAACAATCACGCACATAACCACTTCCGTTGGACAACAATATAATCACTGTCTACGAAACACAAGTTACCACTATAGAGCACATTCCTACTCATACAAACAAATCATCCAACAAATTCAATTAGCATTCTCGCATAAACCTTCCCTAAAACCTAAACCACACACAACTCCAAGGTTACCGCGCCATACCCCACGGTAACCGCACCGTAAGGACCAAATACCGCGCGCTAATCGCACAAACCACGGTAATCGCGAGTCCCCAGCCTTCCCCAAGGCTGCGCGAACGACGCGCGGTAACCGCGCCATATCATGCGGTTATCGTGGCAGACTGCGTGATTACCAGGCGAAGTTAGAGGGTTACCTTCTATACCGGCCGACCGATGGTTACCACCTGCTACCTCGTGGTTACCGCGCCATAGCACGGGATTTTAGGCGTCGGCGGCGGATCTACGGCCGTTACCACCCAGGAGCAATGGGGACGGGAGGGAGGCACGGCTAGAGTCCAAAGGATAGAGATGGGGACGGATTTAGGGCATACTCCTTTTTTCTCCTCGGTTTGGCTAAAGCAGGCCGGATGCACAGTACTAGCTTGGCCCATCTCATATAATCTTTTCCGATTTTAATATTTTCTTCTCGGTTTGAGTCCAAAAAACAATTTTAAAATCATTTTTTCACAAAATTTCTTCACCATAGTGATCCACAATTCGAGTACTACCTGTTAGAATTTTTTTGGTTTATTTTTGAAATTTGAATTCAGATGAATTTCGCTTAAACCATACTACCGGTTACCCCTATCATAACCCAGCAGTGTGGGCGGTTACCGCAGTAACCAGCGGTATGGAAGACCCTGCTAGGGTTTTGTGTTACCCACGAGTAGTTTTGGTGAGCTGTTAGATTAGTAGGCGATGAGGATCCTAGACCCCGTAAGCATTCCAACAAGTGATGAGTCATGGGTAGCGTACCGGTGCTTCTCGCCGATTTCTTGAAATAGTGGAAAATTTGTTGAAGCTTCAAAATTTTTTAGAGAATTTCATTCTAAACCTCCGATATAATACTAAAAGTACTATCCCCATGATTTGCGTTTTTTAGGCATCTCAAATGTTGAAAATCCCAGGACGCTAATGAGAAATTTGATAATATGCCACCCGATTCACGCGTCTTTGGTCTTTTGCCACTCAATCCGCATGCCTTTGATAAAATGCCACTAGGGCTACGAATTTTTGATTTCTTGCCACTTTCACCAGAGGAGGCAGGATGTGGTGGCTCTTGGCGGCGGTGGGCGGTAGCCCTCGATAGCTACGGCGGTGGCGGAGGCGAGGCAATCAGCGGCTCACCCCACGGCATCTCCACCGGCGTCTCCTCCGCCTCGCCCCGCCGCCTGGCCGCTGACGACATCGTTCGCGGCTGCTGTTGCTGCCCGTGCCACCACCGTATGTCGCTCAGCTTCGTGTCTAGGCTGCTTACCACCTCCTGTTGCTGCCCCAGCGGCGGCTGCAGCACCATCACCCACGCCGGAAATAGCAAGTGGATGGCCGTGGAGGGGTGGCAGCTCCTGCCGTGCACCTTCTCTTGCGACGCTAGGTTGCATAGCTCCACTAACAATTGTCGCTTCTCCTCCGCGTACATCTTGCGGCTTAGTGCCGTAGTCACCGTTGCCGCCGCCGAGGGCCACCGCCCGCCGCCATCAAGTGCCACCGTCTCCTACCCTCCTCCAGCAAAAGTGGTACGAAATTAAAAATTCATAGCCATAGTGGTATTTTATCAAAGACATATGGATGGAGTGAAAAAAAAAAAAAACCAAAGGCGCTCTACATAGGTGGCATTTTAGCAAATTTCTCGGCGCTAATGGGGTGTCTTCGTCTTGGGTGAACTGTGTAGAGAGCAGAAGTCACAAAACCCCAGTTACTTCCCCCACTCCTCCCTGTCCTCGCTCCTCTTCCGCACAAGCCATCAACCTCCGTCTCCTACCTCTGGTCTCGCGTCGCTGCGACCTTGGAGCGCCGCCCCCGCCGCCGCCGCCGTCGAGGGAGGGACGGCGCAATGGTGAGTTGCTCTCGCGCCTCCGTCCTCCTTGCTGCCTCTTGCGTGGCGCGGTTCGGTTGCGCTGCGCCTTCTTGCTCGCTGTCGTGATCACGGCGCGGTTGTTCTCGATGGGGGGCTTGGGCCTGCATCCCCCGGTTCTTGGGCCATCTGGGTGCCCGTAGGCCTCGCCTCGGTGGGGAATCGGTGGTTGCGGGGAATGGATTTCGCGTTCTTGGAGGTTGGTTTCGGCATTTCGGCGGTTGCATGGTTGGTTGTGTGATCACGCTGTGTCTTGTTGTGGGAATCTTGCGGTCTCCTCCGTTCTTGGGCCTTCTTGTTCCTACTTTCTAAAGCTTGCGCCTTGTTGGCTTCCTTGCTGTGGAAAATGCGGTAAACGAGATGGGTTTAGGCCGGCGTCGTTTTGTGCATTTCTGGTGCCAAAACCGTAGCTTTTCGCACTCCGAATCAAGAATTCAACTTTGATTCTGTGCTGGTGCGAAGGGATTTCGCACTTCAAGAAATCAACTTTGATTCTGTTTCTTGGACGTCTTTTTCGTGCTAGACCCGTTCAGCCGACTTTGAAATTTGTTTTTAGAAGGTTGTTTTGTTGAATTGATTCTTTCACATTGACCATCAGGGTGATGGCGATTAGAGATTTCCATATGCACATGATCTAGAGTCCATGTGCACTTCTTAGTTAAGGGATTGCTGAAATCTGCAGCAAAATTCGATGCCAAAACTCATCGTTAAACCAGCAGAAGAACAATGAGCACCTGGCAGTTGTAGCATCCAGTGCACAGCTTACAAGTTTGTTGTAAGATACCCTGCTGTTGTAACTCCTTTTAACACGGCCAAACATTTTGGCACTTGCATCTTAGCTGCATATGCCCCTTCTGAATTTCGCTATGAGGTGCGTCTTTGTTGTTGTGAGAGATTGTTACTTATAAGCTGACTTTGCAGCTTATCCTCCATTAGTTTATAAACGCGTAATGGTAGCTCAACCATGGCTATCTATTACTGCATCTCTATAAAAAAAAACCCAAGTCAACTTAGGATGACCTCTAAAATGCCTTTTTTCTTGACAACATAGTATATGGCTGAAATGAACTTTTGTTTTGTGCACTCAGTCTTCCAACATTTTAATTTCTAGATGATCCATTATCGTCCATTACTTTTGTGGACATGCAGAGTAGTCTTTATTTACTTACAAATTTTGAAAGATCAGGTTGTTCAGCTGTTGTTCTATTGTTTGTTTTTGTGCGTGCCTCTATGCTTCCTTTATGACCACAGTGAAATTGCTGAAAGTATATTTCACTGTTCTGTTTGCTCCATGGATTTGATTTCCTATGACAAAGTCAATTGTTTCATTTATTAGCCTATTGTGTTGTATATTTATGATCCCAATTTATTAATTTTTTTATGTATATTTATTTCACACCTACAATTTTATCTCCATAACATTGCAAAAGCGAACACAAAAATCTATGCAGTTACATACATGACATTTTTGTTTACACCGCAGAACGAAATGGTTTGTGGGATATGCGGCAGTGCTAATGACCAAGATCGAATGGCAAAATGTACTCGGTGCAATGTCTATCAGCATTGGTAATCCTTTCTTTTCGTACCCTGTCTAAATTTCTTCTTTATTCACTTCTACATAGGCATCTTCCTATATGCACATATATTTATTTATAACAATTCGTTGCTAGCATGTTTATTTGTAAGAATGCTTGGAGAGAAAACTGACCCATAAGAGAAATAGAAACTATCTGATGTGAAATTAGAATGGTTTTTATAACATAGCAAGTGATGCGAAAACTAATTTTACAGCTGGTCCTGAATGTATCATTTTCTTTTGATAAAAAATGTAACCAGCTGTTGATTGTTAAACATATATTCAAATCACTGAAAGATTTTCCATTTGCATTTGAAGTTATTGCTTCCCAGTGATGACATATGAAGTTCCTGATGAATGGTGTTGTTGTGAATGCCAAAAAAAGTCCAATGGGAACTCAAGTCCTATCCAAGGTAATTATTTTTATGTCATTTAAATAATACAAACCATCTCATTTTTGGAGTTAATAGTGCAGCCCTTACTTCTTTTCTGCTCATGTGAAGGTGGGCAAACTACAATGCTGAACAACAATACCAGGAATAGAGTCCATCAAGTTGGTTTCAAAATTCCAAAGAAGATTGTAGAAGCAAAAGTGAAATTCATTTCATGTGAAGAGGCGGCATTATTGAATAATAAAGAGAGACCACCACATTGTAGGTCAAATTCTTTTGTGCGACGGACAAATAGTCAGGCTCGTCCTGCATCTCCTCCAAATGTGAGACAGTCACCTAGGAGGAGTGACACTCGTGCATATAGCCAGTTCCGTCATAAATCTCCAAATGTGGATCAGTCTCCCAGTAGGAGTGACACTCAAGTGCCTTTTCTGAAACAATGTGCTGGTGCGAGTCAGAACCAGGCAGAGATTGCTGGTATAAACATGAAACAGAAAGCACAATCAGGTATATTGATGTACCTAGTGTTTCTATGTTTATAAAATATTAAGCTATTGCATCTACCATGACATTTACAAGAAAAGATAATTAATGAAAAACAGGTGCAACGGTTCCTATGCTTCATCCATGTAGTAGAAGCAGAGCAATTAGAGGAAAAATTGAGACTCAGATTCAAAATGAGCAGAGGGAAAAGAAGGTAGTCAGTGCACATAAAGTAACAGTGAACCCCCCCAGTCAGGATGATCCTAGAGAAAAGAGTAGATCGAATGCTACAGGTATTATACATATAAAAAACATTTTCTTGATTGATTAATATTACAATTTTGAATAAACTGAACACAATATATTACTTGTTCATATCTCAAACCTAGTTTGCATATATTATTTATTTTTGATGGTTCATTGTCACTGCTCTAATAGATACTGATATTGGACGTGGATCTGAAATGAGTCCGGACAACAATATAGGAATGCCAGTGGTCATCAATTCAAGTGTGGAATATGCAAGACGCCCTCCACCAGAAATTTGTTGGAGGTGAGTAACACGACCTATTAGTTTGTAATTGTTTTATTTCAACAATATTTATCTTTTTTTCTGGTTAAAATGTAAACTTAGCTTCTGATGTGGTTCCCATAGTGTCGTCACTCACTTGCTACCACTTTCCAACCGCTTTACAAAACTTTGTATAGGTGAATGTAGATCTGCTTTACACGTGCATTCAGTCATTACATGACTGCAGGTCTGCAGCAGATCTGCATCTACTATTGGTAGGATTTTCCACGTCTCAAGTCGACATTGAGGAGAAATTAAGCAGTTTCCTACAACAATTTCCTGCCTTCATCAAATTGCAAATGTGGGGTTGTACCTTTTGAAATATAACAATGGAACAGTATGGGTGTTTTATGTGGTTGCATGCTTACTATGTGTGTAGGTTGTTTATGTATATATCATTTATGTATGTAGGTCTGTTATTGATCAATTTCAGTGTAAGATTCACAATGGTTTTCTTTTTTCTAGAACTAACAATCACATCTGCATAGTCAACTCTGATATATGTTTATGCCTAAGCTAACAAATGAACAGCCTTGGTTCTGCTAGCTATAGCCCAATGGGACTAAATTTATTCTTTGCTAGCTAATGAAGATTGGCAAAAGATCCACATGACCCACATAATTCAAAAATATGTCAGAATTAAGTTTTTGGTCTATTGGACTAATGTACAGTCTCATTCATCCGTGTGCAATGTATGTCCATTTTCATCGTAATTTCATGATGAAAGTTGAGGAAATCAAGGGTGTAATTAGGGTAATATTTTCACTTTGTACCCCTTAATTCTGTAAAAAAGATGAGTTATATTGCACCCTTATTTATGCAAGACCATCTCTTATTCTCTCTAGGCATGAGCATTGGAACCATGTCCATGCAGATGAACTCCTTACTTTCTCACTCCATTTCTTTCTATGGTGCACCAACCACCTCTTTTGAGGTAAGACCTAGCATTAAATCACAGCTATTGGTTTCTGATGTTAGTTTTTGGTAAATTAAAATTTCATCAGCTATTCAGGAGTGTAATTAACTGAATTCTGAATATGATTATATGAGTAAACAGGAATATTGTATAGCTGAAATATTGTCAACTGACCGTTCTTTCCAAATTGGCATCTACAGCCTCTCAAAAAATAAAAGAAACACTGAAACAATAGCTCCTGTAATCCCATAAGAAAAAGAAAAACAAGTATCAGTAATGCATCTATGCGTCATTGATTCAAGTCAGAACTTAAGGATCACATACAAAATTGGATAAATGACAACAGCGACGCCCCAGGAACGGATTGCCCATGGGCAGGGGGACAGGAGACGGCCATCTCGAGGCACATTACGACCACATTCAGTAGTCATTACATTTTCATTACTTCCTTCTATGCTAGCTGCCAGAAGAGAAAAAAAACACTAATGCCCATTTAGTAGTCAAGTGTGAATTTTTACTCCTATGAGATAGCATGTTACCATGTTAAACATCTTGGCCCTCGAATATAATCGGATGGATGGTTTATGTTACATGGGTGTATGGTGTACCTTAAAATACAATCACTGTCCCAAGTTGACTGTTTCAGTAAGAGTTTATCTTATTATGTTCTCCCCTGTCTTAGGTTTTCATAATTGAGGTATTTCTAAATGCTATCCAACTCTTATCTTGTTCAGCATTGGTTTCATTTGTTTAATTGCTGCTTCTTTTGCATAGGAATTTTACCCCTTTTGTACACATCATATAATGAATTTATTTTACTAGAGATAGTTTAATAATGTTACATAATAGAGTGAAAATTTCTGATTTTCCTTTGCTATTAGGGGATGCTTTCTTGTCTTCGATCAATCAAACTGTAATCTTGGTGATTTTAAAGCTTACTTCCCATCAAAAGTGTCGTCTGAAGTTCTCAAGGTCGTCAAGAACATGCCTAACAAACTAAAGTTGGAGATATTGCCTCAAATGGATGACTGGCCAAAATCTTTTGAGACAAATCCACCAGTTTATGAAGACATTGGATTGTTCTTCTTCTGTACTGAACTTGACCGGTAGGGTTTATGCTGGTTACATTGTCAATACTCTGTATGTGTTTATATGCTATTGCATGTTTTTACTTTGTCTTGTCAATATGTTAATGCCTTTCTTTTTCATATTTTTAGGAATGAAAAGAGGCAACCTCATCTCATGGAGACGAGCTGCAATTTTGTTATGAGGGCATATATCAACAATATAAAGTTGCTGATATATTCCTCAGAAGTGCTTCCACCTGATTCCCAGTGTTAGTGTTTTTACCCTCTATTATGATATCTACCAAATCTACCAAAAAGAAACAACCACCCATTTTGCATTCTCATTAATTGATTTCTCATACTATTGTATGTAACTAGGGATGAAAACGGTTGGAAAATAGCCTCAACCATTTCCATAACCATATTTTTTCTCGAAAACGAAATCGAAAACAGTAAAGCCAGAAATGAAAACAGTATCAGAAATATAGGAAAACCGGAAACGGAACAATACAGATGGAAACATGTCGGTATCGATCAGAAACCATTAATAAATATCGGAAACATTGAACTCTAAAACATATATTTAACTTTGCATAACTATATAATATGACCAAATAAATTCAAGCTTACACTGAGTAAATTACAAACTATCTCCCTTTTAGCCATGTACTCAAGTTAGGGATTTGGTTGAGGAGTTGATGGGCCTCTAAACTATGGGTCAAATAAAGACATGGACCATAGATATTACCGTATTTAGAAATATGGTAATTACCATATCATAAAAAGGTAATTTCCGCAAGAATACAGTAGAATTCAGAAACGATCGGTAGAACAGCAAAATTGTTTCCGTTTTCATTTCCATATTTTTTATCATTTCCATTTTTGTTTTCGTCAGTTACCATTTCCACATGGTTCGGTCGATAAAAAATGCAAATGAACATCGGTCGGCTGGGAATTTCCATGACCATTTTCGCCCCTATTAACAAATTTTTATTTGTGAGTGCAAAAAATAATATGTTTTGGTTTAAAAATATAAAATGTAATTACAGACTTGTAGTGAGGTTCTAACTTTTACTATGTTAACAGGGATTGATGGAGAGAGCTACTTATGGGGTATCTTTGTGGATTTAAAGAGCAGGCGCAAGCCTAAGTGACTTGGTTCAATTTCTGCATGACCTGTTCCTTTCCTTGGGCATTTAATAGTCCACATCAGTGTAAGGTATATGGGTCTGTACATTATGATAGATGTGATAGATTTGCTTAATGTCGTGTTAATAGTATTATACAGTTTAGGCGGGACATTTTTCTCTCTTTTTCTTGGTTTTGGTATTATTTTCTCAGAGAAGATCCATTCCTCCCAGCTTACTCTTTAGATTTATATGTCCCCTAAGTTAAAGCAGAGAATATTCCCATTGATATTTAAAAGCTGCTGCTCTACTTTATTCTTTATGGCATATATTTGGCTAGCTTTGCCTAGTCTTACTGGTGGGTAAGGAAATCATTGCTAGGGTATTAAACAGCAAGGAAAATAGGAAGTGAGCCTAGCTCACTTGGTGGGAGATGTGGGTGTATATCCCCACCACCAAGTTAAATTTCTTTTGGGTTCACTTGGGTGCCTATTTTCTTATTTATTAATATGATATTAAGTTCCTCGTTGGTATGCTTCATTTTTAGAAAGCTGTTACACTTTGCACAAAACCAAAACCAATCTAATCAAGGTTGGACGAGGAGAGACCAAACAGTATCTTATCATTTTGCCAACAATTTGAATTTGAGTATTTGGATGCCATGAATTTGTGAGATAGTATGTGGTGGTTTTATTATCAAAGTTTGAGACAGAGAAGTTTTCTTGATATATGGATGACAAGATGTAGTGGTCTGGAGGTCTGTAATTCCAATATCACAAATTATTGCTTTGGTTATTCCAACGTGTTGGCAACTTTTGTACAAATTTCTGTCAGTTTGTTTGATCAAACTCATCTTATGTACGTATGGCTGATTCCGTAGATAACCGGGAGGCGTTTGATCTATTTGATCACATGGCTGAAGGGAGGAATCTTGCTTTGATGACTTGGGAGGATTCTGCCTCACAGTACAATAAATAATCGTTGTTTGGTTCGGAATTGAACCAATCTGTAAAGACTTGCATGTTAGGCTCAGCAAGTATGCATTGTTTGTTCTGTTGTGATTGGTTAGGGCAAAAGGGAGAAGGATTATGATAGTTTAGTCGTGTAGCCGATACTTAGTTCATTACTGCCAAGTGCAGAAAGACAAATTTAGTTGTCTGAATTTGTTCAGCTGGTGTTTGGCTCTTCAGTCTTCACTGAAATTGCGGTATGCCATACTTTCATACTCTACCCATTGCATGTCATTAGCATATTTTGTTGCCGAATATGGTACTATATACCTGTGATGAACATTTCACTGAAATTACATTGTGCCGCAAAGTTGTGGCAAATTAAACTCAAAACTAGCAGGATTCAATTCAACCGAACGATGCAAAGAAGCTAAATAATTCTGAAGCCATGCAACTCAAGCTGCTGCACATATATTTACCATACAAATTAATGTGAATTAATTCACCGTCAGATCAAATATCTCATTGGTTTAACCGGACATTAACATGTCAGCAATGACATACTCCTAGCATAGTAGGATCGTCCAGATCAAGCGAGATAACGAGTTGTAACAAAGCACAGGTGCAACATCTCTAGCTATCACGCTGCTGGCATGTTCAGATTCAGAAGAAGAACAAGGGACTCGAGATGGAATTAACGGAAAAGAGGAGGAATTAATAACCTACAGGGATGAACTCAAGTACCAAGTTTATCCGGCGAGTTAGTTACTGCCTACCTACACCTGCATGCCGTCGCGGCTGCATCGTCGATCGAGCTCGTCGGATCTATGCTCGGGGACGGACGGCCACGACGCCATCTAGACAACTCGGTCAATGATCTTGCACAACTCCGTGTGTTCACCCAGGGTGGCATGGCTCATCAGCCACATCGCATCTATCGCCTTCTCGACCTCGCGGATGGTGTCGTGCAGCGCCTTGTCGGCCTCTTGCACGAACCTCCCCCGCCGCGGCGACTGGAGAAGCACCAGGGTTTCCTTGACGTCAATCTCCGCGGCGCTCAGCCTCTGGATCGCCTTCTTCGCCTGCACCATGGCTTCGATGTGGTAGCGGTTCATGCTCAGGCCGTCGGCGTCGCCCGGCAGCAGGCCGATGGCACGGGCGCAGCGCGCGAGCTGAAGGCCGGCGGCGGTGTGGCGGCTCACTAGGACCTCGACCTCGCGCTTGGCCGTACCGAGCTGTCCGCGCGTCACCACGTGGGCGACGTGGGCCCTGGCGCCGTCGACGTCCTCGGACAGGAGCGGGACGGCAAACACCCCCGCGACGAGCTTCGCGGCCGCGTCGACGTCGGCCTCCTCGAGGCGTCCCTCCGGCACGAGGGCGCGCAGGCCGTCGAAGAGGGAGTCGGCGGCGCCGGTCGAGTCGCCGAGCAGCTCGGCGGCGAAGTCGAGCATCTCCAACTCAGGCACGAGGTCGCCCACGGTGTCCCTCGCCCAATTGCGCACGTCGACGAGGCTGTGCGCCACAGTTTGCGCCACCGCCATCCAGTTCCAGAACACCTCGCCGTTCCCTTGCTGCTCGCCCTCCATGGCAAGCCCGGCCGGCCGCGCTCTCGCCCTCTCCCTCTCGCGTGTGGCGTGCGCGCGTCTTTTGTTGTTGCGACTTGCGAGTGCTCGCGAGGTATCTGGGGAGAGAGAGATTCAGGAGAGGAGGCTCGCTATATATACATGGTCTCTGCAAACGGGATGCGCCACGGCGCAGAAATTTATCGGCCTCCTCCGTCGCTCACCATGTGGGCACCACGATTTTTCCCATTGTTTTTACTTTTTACCGTGACCGCGCCACGGCGCGAGTCGCCGTGGGCTTCTGGAGGCGGGGAGGTAAAACTGCTATAACGACCGTCTATTTATTAAATATTTTAAAAAAATAAATTATTAATTGACTACAGTTGTATATATTTATTATTGAGTTACATAATTTTTTACTAAAATTACACATGATCGATAAGTTAGATGCAGTTGTATATATTTATGACTAAATTATATAAATTTATAACTAAAATTACGCGTGATCGATAATTACAACTATAATAAGTTGAAAATATAATTACAGCAGGTTGAAAATACAAATTGAAACTCGTTTCTTGTGCCCTAAATCTTAAAGTTTTATCTAACGGCCGACATTACTTTTTAACAAAATCAAAAAATCAAACATTTAATCAATAACAAATCTGTTCTACTAATCCGTTATAGGCACAAGTTGCAGCTAGGCTGGCCGTTTCTTCTGGAAACATTTTCAAATGTTGCAGAGTAGTAGTACTCCGTAGTAGATTTTTCCTGCGACTAGCGTTGACTGATGGTGTTTTCTCACTGTATTTTTTCCCGCTCTCTTATGCGATTTTTGCAAATATGAGCAAATCCTCTTATGAATCTTTGCACGCAGCATGCCAGCATCAATCCAGTTCCAATCGTCCTCTCTTTCTCAAAAAAAAAAAGTCCAGTTCCAATGATTAGTTACATACTTGCATCAATCAAGCCAGAGTTGATTCAATTGCCAAACACTTCAATTCGAACCAATTTGTACAATTACTTGTACAAGGAATCACATGTCTAACCAAAACCACCGGAATTGAAACCCTTTGCAAAAAAAAAATCAGATCGAACAAGAGGAAACTCAAGCGGATCGATTCGCGGGGATTGGGTGGGGGGGGGGGGGGGGGGGGGGGGTTGGAAGCACGCAAAAACTGCAGCCCAAATCGAGCAGGGCAGAACAGAACTGAGACATGCGGACGCGGTTGCATCGTACTCGTCCTCGTCGGGGCCGATCGGAACTTGGGAATAGTACGGCGGGGCTGAACAGATGCGAAGCCCTCTGTTCTAGGCATGGGTATCCATGATCTCCAGGATAGCAAGGCGCTCAAGCACGACGGCTGTGTCCATTACGTCGAGCGCCTCCCTCGCCATCTCGACGTGGTCGATGGCCTCTCGCAGGACTTCCTCGGCCTCCTCCACCTGTGGCCCGCGCGACGGCGAACGGAGCACGTCGAGTGCTTCGCCGGCGAGCCCGGCCGCGTGGCCCAGCCGCAGGTACGCCTCCTTCGCGGCGATCGTGGCCTCGACGCGCTGGCGCCTCCACCTCCACCACAGCTCGTCGCCCGGCTCGACGCGGATATGCGGGGCGCAGCCGCCGAACCGGAGGGCGGCGTTGGTGTGGGCGCTGTCGAGGATCCCGACGTCGCGCATGGGCACCTGGAGCAGGCCGCCGGTCGCGCAGAGGTGGTTGACTTGAGCCTCCGCTCCTTCCACGGCGGCAGCGAGCGGGCCGGCGAACACCCCCGCGGCGAGCCTCGCGGCGGCGTTGGCGCTGGCCTGAAGGAGAGGCGAGTCGGGCGCAACTACCGCGACCGCGCCGTGGAAGAGATCCTCCGCGGCGTCGGTGGAATCGGCGAGTAGGCCGGCGGCGTTGAGGAGAAACCGGACGGCCAACTCGACGCACCACCTGATATGCTGCAGCTGGTCTTCGATGTCGACGAGGTCGTCCACCCGCCTAACCAACGCCATATCCCCGTCCGGTTCTAGCCACCAGCCCGGCCACTCCAACTCGATGGTCACCCCACATCTGTTCACCCGCGGAGCTCTGGCTCGTGGCGGTGGGCACATTGTTGCGTGCTGGGTGTGGCGCTGTAGAGTCGTGAGCATTTCAGAGGGTGCGTTCCTATTTATAGACGGCTAATTGGATTGAGCCGATGAAATCAAAAACCAATTACAGCTGATGGCTGGTTAATCCAGGTTTCTTGCGTCAAAAGGCACTGCAATTTACCGCCCTCTCCAGAGTCACTGACAGCATGCAAGCTTCTGGAGAGCAGAGGCGGCGAGGTGAATAATCCGCTATCCACTAAACCTTAACCCTCATTTGCTGCTAGTGCTAGGCAATCTCACCACCCCCCATACTAAATTGGGTGTCGTGATGCAAAGAGTAGATAGCAATCAAATTCGCGCGCCTGAATTGGACTGTAATTTAATTGCAGAGCACAAGTATGCTCTATTTAATTTACATGTAAGAAATTCGACCAAGTGTACAACCGCATACAGCATATACGAAGGTCGAAAGGTATAAATCATATTTTTCTGCAAAAATTTACAGGCATCCACGGGTTTCGGTTCTTCAACTTAATCGCCACAGCAGTTTCAAGCTGCTAAGACAAACTGTTAATGCGTTAATTAACTCAGCACACGGTCATTGTACTCTCTACTCAGGTCCATTGCCTGCTTGGCTTCGCAGCAGAATGACGAAACTGGGCAGCATGCAAATTAAGCAGCAGAAAGCGGCCGGAGCCCGGAGATGTATGTATATGAACAGATCAAGCAACCCCAAACATGCCGTATATGCACCAAGTTGGATCAAATAGCAGAGCACTATCCTCTGATTACTCAACTAATCCAAGAGAAATCTTCAGTACAAATTCAGCGTTAGATCGATCAAGAAACAGCTACGAACAGAAGGAAACCTCGGTTCAAATAAAAACAAAACAAAGAAAAAAAACAGAAAGGAAACTCCTCGCACGCAGCGTGCTCAACACAACGACGAGCTGCAGGATGAACAGAACCGAGCAGGACAGAGAAGTCTTGCTATTACTCCACATCTATCTACCTACTTGCAGTTTGCGATCTGCGAACGACGTATGCGAACACGGAGATGGAGGGCGATGCGCTGTTCCGGCTTGGTGTTGCAGGATCATCTATTCATCTGGGTCGGCCTCGCGGAACATGCGCCTCACGGTCACGGAGCGCGCGGCGTCGTCAATGGCGTTGCGCAGGATCCGCTCCCCGGTGGCGACGGCGTGGCGCATCTGGCGAATGGCCTCCAGCGCCGCGTCCGCCTCTTGGATGGCGGAGCGCAGGGCCTGCTTGACCTTCCAGGCCTCCCTCATGCACCCCTCGGCTCCGCGACTGAGGCTGCTGGTAGAGGCGGTGGACGCGTACTGCCTGCCGCGCCTCCCGGATGGCGGCGTTCAGCCTCGCCTTCGCCGTCACTTGCTGCAGAATGGCTTGCCGCATGTGGGCGCACCACGGCGTGTCGCCGTCCTCTTGGATGCCGAGGGTGAAGTCGGCGAAGGCGTTGCCGGCGTTGTCATGGTCGCCGTCCACCGTGGGGACGATGCTAGCGACGAGGTCCATGGCTGCACTGATCGCCCCTGGGAGCACCGGCGTCTCGGAGAACACGCTGGCCACCAGCTTCGCGGCCGCTGCGAGGGTGGTCTCCGGGTCTTGGTCATCGCGTGCGGGAACGACGGCAATTAAGTAACGAGTCAAGAAAACTGGTAGCAAACAAATAGAGTACGACCACATTTCTCATATGGGCATAAATCTAGTGGACTAAGTGATTCTAATGGGGGCGGCACCCTAGTCATGGCCGGTTCTATTCACTGTGGTGCGTTGTGTCGGAAGAAAGAGGATAGAGTGCAAGTTAATTGACATGTCTAATAAAATGAACCTTTACTTCCCTCTTCTTGATACCTCTGT
Organism: Oryza meyeriana var. granulata; assembly: GCA_003991445.1. Taxonomy (NCBI): domain Eukaryota; kingdom Viridiplantae; phylum Streptophyta; class Magnoliopsida; order Poales; family Poaceae; genus Oryza; species Oryza meyeriana. The sequence continues at coordinate 44,856 of RYFJ01002336.1, forward strand.
GTATAAGACTCCTCACACTACTGATAAGGCAGGATAAGAGTACCAGGGGATACATGGGGACTCACAATCTTTGGAGCGGGTGCCATAATGCTAGAAGATCTAAAAAACCGTACTATGGCAAGTCTCATATGTTGGGTGCACCACCAATTGTGGTAAAGTGTACATCTACTGCAATGTGAATAAAACTAATTTATTCGAATAGTCGTGCTCACGATTAAAGGAGCACCAAGACTTGTACTAGTCTTGACTAGACTCTAAATTTTCAAACATGATTAGGATGGAAATTGATGGATATAGGAACTTACTCGGAATGCGGAAAAGTGGATTTGGACAATGATTGGAGAAATGGATATTAGGGTAAACCGAACTAAGTGGGGCTTGGCAAGGTGGACACAGCCCTCATGATTGCATAAACAATTTGAACATTGGCGTAAGTGTTTAATAAGATGGCTAGGTCCTAGACTTGTGAAATGATTTATAAAAATTAGCTTTGTGCAAATAACCCTAAGCCTCCCTTGAACCCTATGAGCATTAGTTCATGTTATAGTGGTGGCTTGTGAGTACTTTAAGTATTCACCGTTGCTTAATTTCCTTTTTAGAAGTAGATGTCAATAGTGAACCGTATGAGCACTACCCGGAGGAGAAGGAACCGAAGGAGACGCCATAGAATCCAAGTTGCTAGTCGAGTGTCTGTGGACAAACGCTAGACCGCTACAGCTTATGCTTCCGCTATTGCACCTTATCTCTTTTGCTATTTTATCGTAAGACAATTAGTTATGTCTATTTGGGGCACTATGCACAACCCTCCCTTTTTAATAACTAAGTGATATAAGACTTTATAACGATGAGTGCAATGATAACAGATATGTTATGCACATACTAAACTACAGATCCAGGATTTGGTAGTTAATAGATGAAATGTTTCCGATCTTCAAAACCGAGGGCAGACATGGCGGCTTGGCCTGTCATGCTGCACTCCGGCCGCCGGCATCCACGCTCTGCACATAACTGCATAGGCTAGGGTTCTCTCAAGTCCCGCCATCCTGAGACGAAGCGACATACACTGGATACTTCCATTCTGATGGTTTGACTCGATGCATCGCGTAGGATTCCATTTCAATACCTGTTCATGGACTCGTGTGTAGTGGGCTTGGCCTGAGTGTGAGCAGCTGAGCGAAGTTTGCAAGCCGATAAGATTGGTTAGGAGGTGCTTAAGGGGGTACTAGTGGGCATGTGTGTCGTAGGGGGTGCTTGACCCCCTTTGCCCCCCTCTGTCTCCACCCCTGAATGTAAGCATTGTTAATAAATGTTTGACAAAGTAGTAACTTGTAGTAATGTTTTCTTGGTTTCGTGTGACATATTTATTTGCATACTTAGACAGATATGCATGTGTATTACAACCCCATTTGTCATTGTGGTGAAGCAATAGATTACTGCAAAAAATTCGGCGAGTTCCAGGCTAGACAACCTTTTCTCGTAAATAAAAAGAAGTGTTGCCGCGTGCCCTGTTGATCGAGCAAAACTCTCAAATTAACATTGTCCAAGGAATTAGCACTAGTTCTACAATATATACCAGAGTATGCAAAATGGTCTTAGCCATTATGTTACACATCCTAAGGTGGAGTTGAAAGAATCCCGCTGCTGGGGGCACTGGCCGTGGATGAGTACATCAATCTATTTGAAATGCAGCTTAATTGTTCAGTCATTCAGAGGTGGTAAAGCATACCGGCAAAATACTGCTGCTAAACACAATTGGAAATACATGATTCGAGAAAGCATGCTCAACTCAGCAGTTAGTAATTCTGCTATCTTCGTTCTGCTCGGCACATCCACGCAGTAGACAACATTTATAGAATTTTACCAGTACCAGCAAACTAAACGATCAGAAGAAAAAACCAGCAAATAGGCTGTGGAAAGCAGAGACGCATGTGAATTCATCCCACTCTCCAACATACTATGCACCACGTTGATAAAAATGCCAGAGTAGTACGCTGGTGCTCGATTATTCAACTAATCCAATCCAACTGTTCAGTGCTAATTCAGTACGAGATCGTAACGAAAAACAAGTAAGAAAATCCTTTTGCAAAAGGAGCACGTAAACAGCGTCTAAACTCGGACCAATCGCTGTCAAAAATAAAAATAAAAGGCCCATGCAAAAACCGGCCTGAAGAATTAACAGAACCGAACAGGACAAAGAACAGAGACTACTTGATCTTACGCGGCTAATTGATGTTGGCTAGTAGTTGCTGCCCACATCGATCTGGAGTTTTGCGATCTGCGATCGACGGCGAACACAGAGATGGAGGGCGATGCGCTGTACCGGCTTGGTGTTTCAGGATCGGGCTGGGTCTCGCGCCTCACAGCGCGACGTCGTCAATGGCGTCGCGCACGATCTGCTCCTCGGTGGCGACGGCGTGGCGCACCTGGTGAATCGCCACCAGCGCCGCGTCCATGTCTTGGCTGGCGCCGAGCACGATCTCCTCGATCTTCCAGGCCTCCCTCATGCGCTCCCCGTGGCGGTGGCGCTGCGACTCGTCCTGGTAAAGGCAGTGGACACAATCGGCCTGCTGGATCCCCAAGATGGCGGAGCTCAGCCTCATCGATCGGGGATGCACTCAGTGAAGATGGAGTCGACGTCTTCGTGGTCCTCGGACATCTTGCTGAGGACGGACCGGGCGTTCTGGAGTGGCCCGGTAACCTGCGACGGGATCTCGTACCCGCTGAGGACGAGGTCCATGGCTGCACTGATCGCCCCTGGGAGCACCGGCGCCTCGGAGAACACGCTGGAGACAAGCTTCGCAGCCGCTGCGAGGGTGGCCTCGCGGTCTGCTGGGTCATCGCGTGCGGGGACGACGGCGACTGCGCCGGCGACCAGGATCTTGTTGGCATCGATGTCCTCGCGGAGCATACTAGCGGCCTCGGCGAGCGTCGTGCGTTGAGCAAGGACGCCCGAAAGGACCATCGCCAGTCGAGTGTCGATCCCTGCAAGTACGCCCGCCAGCTTCCGCGCCATCTCCATCGAGTCCACCTCCACCTCCGCCTCCTCCTCGTCGCCGACTGGTACGACCTGTACCGCCATCTTCGACACACTGTGGGTGCGTGCGACTGCGTGTGTGGGAAGAGAGATTCAGGCCTGGCCTTCAGGGTGAGAGTGAGGAGGAGACGGGCCCATTTATACACTGCGAAGACGAGATAGTACTAGTATTTTTTACAGCATGTTACAGTGGCTAATTGTGCTTGCTTGCGCGAGACGACATTGATGAGATTTACCGTCAGCTAGCTCCAAGAAGACGGCTCCGGGAGGAGGTAAATAGTTTGTTACAGGCTGGGGTCCACAGTGTGCACCCCACAGCCACGTTGCGGAGAATCTGTCACGGGTGGAATGCGTATTTGCGTCAATCTGGAGTAAAGGAAGAGTAGCCGTCGGTTTCTTACATGGTGTTTCCTCCTTCTTCTTCTTCTTTTTCTTGTAGCTTCTTTCTCGGTTTTTGTTAATATGTTTTTTAAAATAAAATGATATATTTTTTAAAAAAATTTTATATAAAAATATCCTAAAAAATTAAATAGATTTATTTTTAAGTTTTTAATAGTTAATGTTTAATTGTGTTAATGACGTTTCTTATTTTGTATGTGGCTTATAAATCAGCACAATAAGCTATATCAAACACGTACTACTCACTGAATAGCATAGGTAATATATATCTTTCTAATGAATATTCTACTTTTTATTTAATATGGACGCGACTAGCCGTCAAATATCCGACATCTTGTAAAACTATTATGTTAACTTGTCGTGGGTCTCACCATCGCGTTGGAGCGTCCGAGGCCTCCGGACACCTGGCTTGAAGCGTTTTCGATTTAATATTTGATGTTTGTGATCAATCAAGTTGAATATTTGAAACTATGGCCACCGTTTTATATTAAATGTTTACCAATTCAATATTATAGTAGTGAAGTAGTTTTTAAGATAAATCTACACATATCTTTTTTATATAGAGTAAGCATTTGAGAAGTTATTGTTACTGAAGTTTTACAAGTTTAACCTTATATTATCTTAACCGTCAATTATGACCAAAGAGAGTAATTGTTAATATGATGGTCTCTTCACGTGTTTAATCGACTTTGTTTAATAAATTAGCGACAGAGTAACTTGTAGTAATGTTTTGGTTTCGTTTCATCCGGTTATGGACAAGGGCAGACCCAGCTTTGGAATAAGGTCCAACCCATAGTTTTTGGGTAAGCACTCAACCTCTCATGGTGAAAATCTACAATGGCCTATTAGATCTTTGCCCTAAGCCATGGCCTAGGTTACCCGACCCTGATCAGCCCCTGGATATGGATGTTTTTAAGCAAAATTTATCCTATGTTATTACTTAAACAAGGAGAGTCATCCGTTCTCCTTCACGATCATGATACATAGCGTGCAACCACCAGCCGCCAAAAAACCTAGAAAAAAATCGAGTAACAAGAAAGTCGCTAAAAATAACACTCCTAGCACGTTCTCAGTGGCATGGGACCATAAAAAGATTTAATCATCATAAAAAGATTCTTTATTATAACATATAAGCACGTTGCTAATAATGGAGTAGCAGCAATACTATACTAGGTTGGCAGCCCCATGACTGTGGGGGAGGGATTTGCTTTCGAATGTGAAATTTTTGTACATATCCAAGAAACATGTTCATTTTATTAGGACCCCATCTGTCATTGAGTGTGGTGATGCCATAGATTATTAATATAAATTAAAAAATCGGCAAGTTGCAGTTCTCTAACCAGGCCATTTCAGATATTCTTCCCCAAACATTTTCCGTCCAAAAATGTCTATGATTGAGCAAAACGCTGAGTTAACAAATGTCCAAGGAATGAGTGCTTAGCGTGGGCACTGCACTCGGTTTATCCAGTTTGATCGGTTTTTTCTTTCTAAAATTCGGTTTCTGTTAAATGCCAACCGAAAGAAATTGCGGAGAAACAGAAGCCGAGAAGAAAAAAGACCAGAGCAAAATGGGTTCGATCGGTTTGCGGTTTTTACCGAAGACCGTGATGGCTCGACGTAGCGGCGAGCTCCTGGCCGGCGCTGCCTGTGACCTTCCGCACGAGAGGAAGAAGCGCCACCTCGGCTTCCCACTTATTGTGCTGCGTCTCGGCCGGCCTCCCTCGCCTCGCCGCTCTGTTCCGCTCGCCCTTGCCTGGCTTTGTAGGAGTACGTACGTACGCGCAGAGCGACGGGCCGAGGGCACTCACTGCCTTGTTGATCTGAATCTGAGAATTTTAGAATGCTGGTCACGTGTTATTGGGCCTTGGGCCAGATAGATCGGTTGTAGTCCTGTCGTTTCTTCGTCATTTTCGGTTTACGACACGTGAAACCCGAACTTATTAGAACCAAAGACCGAACCTGGACAAAACAAAAAACTGAAGACCCAAAAAACCGCTACTTTGCCTCAGTTCGGCTCGGTCCTCTGTTTTCCGCCTTTTCCTGCCCACTCTATTCAACAAGTAGTACTCCTACGAGAAAATTTTTTGTATGCCTATGAATTTTTATCCATTCTGTTCTATGTCCTTGACCTTTTCCTAATCCCTTTCAGACCCCCAAGTCTCTACATCGATCCTCCCACATGCTAATTCTGTTGGTTGATCGTCAGTTGACTGCTAAATGTTACTAAAATTATCATATGGTCTCTAGTTTATGCTACAAAACAATAAGTGTTCACTAAATAACAATTTTCAGCTGAAATACAAAATCACAAATTCTAAATTTTGCACCAAATTTCAAAAGCAAAAGTTTAAATGGTAAACAAATTTTGCGTCAAGTGACAATAGTGAGGAAGGTGAATACATGGTTATTGCAAAATCCATATTTTTCAAACTGCATATTCATTCAAAAGTCAATTGTCAAATTCGATGTGAAGTTTCGCAAAATTTTGAAATTTCAATGATTTCGGTAATTTATCCGTACAGTTTTTTTTCACAATCCAAATAATTCCTATGTAGAACATTTCTAAGTTTTAGTTATATGCCAAGGGCAATTTCTAAAAACAAACGGTCACCCCTTAAGTCAACTAATGGAATGGTCATGTAAAGGATCAAAACAAAAATTTAAATATAAATAATGGATTAAGTAAATCTCAGAGGCGGAAAAGGATTCATGTGAAATTTTAAAGACACGTAGGGAATATATATATATATATATATATATATATATATATATATATATATATATATATATATATATATATATATATATGTAATATACATTGAGTTACACACCATAAGGTGGAATTGATACTGGGCACTGACCGCACGTAGATGAGTGCATCGCTCCGTTTGAAATGCAGCATAGTTGTTCTTGTTCAATGACTTGAGCCATTCAGAGGTGCTGAAGCATAATGGCAAAATACTAGTATACTACTGTTTTTCAAAAGGTACCAAATTCTCAGTGGTAGGCTTGTAGCTTGTTGTCTCCTCGTATTTGGGTGCGTGATCCACTATTAGTTCTGTTTGTATGGGCCAGGATATTGTGTTGAAAATCTGAACTAAAACCCTAGCTCATACACGTGGATTTTGTATGTGTGAATCTTCGCCTCTTTAAGCCCTGAATGCTGTGGTGTTTCGATCGATGACAATTGAAGATCAGGAGCTTATATTTTTAACAAATATCTAAACTAATTGGTTCACGCGATCAGAGTAGTGCTAAGCACGCTCGTGCATGTGCAATTTCTCCCGTTGCACAGGCACAGCGATGATCAAGCATGGCCTGGCAACGTCACGGTGGCGCTGCCGCCCGCCCTTCTCTCAGCACGCAACCATCGACGACGCCAGCCAAAGTAGCAGCGATACATGCTTGTGATCGTGTCTCCCTCTGCAAGCATGCCATGCTCACCGAACCATCCGGCCGGTCTCTACGCTCGGCAGCACCCCCTCCAAGTTGTTTTTCATGTTCTTTTGTAATGGTTCCATTTTTTTATCTGCATCTAATAACACCGTAGGACTTGTTTATTTTGTTACCAAAATCAACTTTACCATATTTTGGCATTGCTAAATTTTAGGAGTGAAACAAAGTAAGTATCAAACCAAACACCATGATCACATCTTGACCTTGCCAAAAATTTGGCAATACCAAATTTAGACTTCACCAACAAATGGTAATGTTCATTTCGACAATAAGTTGAACATGGCCTTATTTGTCTATGTCTCAATGAAAAAGGGGGCGGTCTTAGATTCATCTTTGGATAAAAATCCTATTACTGACCTTAATTATAGGTTGGTTAATGCGATATTAGTGGAGAAACGACGAGTTCTTAAGGCTTTGTAACGAGGAGTGCTTTCTAATCCTTATCTTTTCTTCTTGTTTTGATAGCAAGTTGTGCAGTGCAAGCAAGGCTATATATCATGTTGCCTTTTTTTTTCTCTTTCTTTAATTTCCTTTTTTTGTTGCTGTATCTCTAAAGTTAGTGTAGAGATTAGATGTTTATGTTACTTAATAAAATCATCCGTTATCTAAAAATAAATTTCAATTTTTTATAAATAATCATCATGCATGCCTTTCTACCCATCCCTTTTGCTGCTTAATATAAAATAGAAACATATTGTCAAAGATGTTATTGTCGTTTGGATTGCCGAATAGGGTGGGACATGGCTAGAAGATTTAGGACTTGTTTAGTTTGTAGCCGGCTTTAACTCTACCAAAATTTGGTAATGTAAAATTTGGTAAGGCAATATAGCAAACAAACTTTAGCTAATGCTACTCTACTAAAATTTTGTAATTTTGGAAGTTTCCACTCTAAAAGACACTGCCAAATATTAGTAAGGCATCAAACCAAAAGCATTTTAACCCTACGAAAATTTGGTAACGCCAAAATATGTCAATATTTAGTATTACCAAATTTTGGTAAGGTTGAGAATGAAAATAAACTGAACAAGCCCTTAAAATTGTTAAAATGTAAATTCTAGATTTTGTTATAGAAAAATATATTTAATAAGGTGAGATTTTTAGTACTCCTACCAACTGCTGGTTTGAGTCTGTTTAAATTCACTTGAGTGCAAGTGTGTTCTGCTGTCACGTCTAGCCCAGTTTCGGGGCGTGACAATTTCAGTAAGCTATAGCTGAGATTGCTCCTATGGGATTTGATGCAGGTCAGCATCAACTCCCATTCCCCAAATAATTGAATATGCTGTTTGCATGGGCAGTGATAATGTGGCAATCAAGGTGTACACATCCGAAACGTTGCACATTCATATCTGACAGCAATTTAGTATGGACGAGCGTCCAACTGGCACAATGAAATATTCCAATTTCCTCCCTTTTCAGTATTGCTCGAAAAAAAGGTTATGAATACTATCTTTTCAGCACTTTTTTAGAGATACAATTATTGGGCCAAGGCTAGACGCATGGATCGGAATAGATTGACCATTCTTCGTTTTTCTAATATCAGGCTAATTAATTGTGTTGAGATACACCATTTTATTTGGAATATCCAAAGATCATGATATAGTGCATGGCTAGTCTATGTATATGGCGCTTATAAATAGGTAAGTGTATATTCCGGAAAAAATACATAGGAAGATTCAACTGGCTTTAGGCAGCGTCAGCTTATAGCTTAAGCTTTTTTTTAGGCACGTGAAACGAGAAATATTATTAGCGTATGATTAATTAAGTATTAACTATTATAAACTTGAAAAAGGATTTATTTTTAAAAAACTTATATATAGAAAGTTTTTGTAGAAAATACACCGTTAGCAGTTTGGAAAGCGTATTTATGAAAAATGAGAGACTAATCCCAGCCGAGAAGCTGTTCCGAATAGAGCTTAAAGCTTAAAGTTATCATGTTGTATCTTTTGAGAGGAGTACCAGTACTTAACAAAGATAACCATGGCTTCCGTCAAAGTAGAAAAACGAAGATAACTTGGGAAAGCACAAACGGAGAAGAATAGTAGGCAACGAATCCTTTGTAATGCAGAAGGGCAATTCCTATTGCACGAACAGGCGTGCGCTGCACGGACCCACGAATGGAAACTGCTCACGCATTTTTGACTTGTTTGGTTTTTCCACGCACATGAAATATTGCCATTTTAAGATTCTGCGCATGTGAGACGTTACCGAATTGGGCTTTAATGTGAAGCATGCCATATGCCCATATAAGGGTCACCAAAGGCAATATAATGTATTTTTGAGGTTGCTTTTATTTGATCCTAGCTTTCAATGATTCTTTTTTAATGATTCTTTTGTTTATTTTTGGACTACTAAACATGTAGCAAACCAAAATACAATTTATGAACTCTAAATTCAATCTTTGAAATGTTTTTTCAAACAATTACAATTTGGGTAGAAAATTTCTTTTTTTTCAAGTAGGAAGTCTCTGAGTAAAATTCTTTGTGTAAAAATTTTAGTATTATGTACAAAGTGTATGTGTAGAAAGTTTACTATTTATGTAGAAAGTTTATGCGTATAAAATTTAATATTTATGTATAAAGTTTATGTGTATAAAGTTTACTATTCATATGTAAAGTTGGTGTGTATACAGTTTATTATTCATGTATAAAGTTTGTGTATATAAAGCTTACTATTCATATAAAAACTTTATGTGTAGTAATTGAGCTAAGTCGAAAAACCAATGTGCTAGAGAATAGAGGAAATAAGAAACACAGCAACATGGGCCAAATCACATGAAACATTGGTCGCTAGAATCCAACCCAAAATAGAGAAGCATTGCTTTGTTTGCTGGCTGTAATATGAGCCATACGTAGAATAACATGTGCGCTCATGTCCAAAAAGAAAAAGAAAAGAAACATGGTCTCGGGATTTGTGTAACACGTCCATGCACATCGGGAGCACGCACTGGCACGCGCATTAGGGCTCCCCATGTAGAAAGGGACTATCCAACATTTCTTTTTGACCATTATTAGACTTATTTTTCTACAGAGTTGTTTACATTATATCTTTCTATTTGTTAATTAGCTACGGGGTAGAAAATGACTTATGAGAAACAATTGAAGAGGAGCTTATGCCTTGCGTTGCTTGAATTGGCTATGTCACAACAATGTTCTTTTCGACAAAAAGAGGATTTACCATCCTGTACCATTTAGTGTATACATATATACCAGATGGCTCTATATTTGTTCTTTGATGCATCACCAGATGGATAAGATTCATTTACAATTGAAGCTACACACTTGAATTAAAAATTTTAGTCAATTTCTTTTCCTTACCATGGTTTGCTAACTCAAAATATGCTTTGCAAGAACACGGCAAGCTACGTAGGTTGTAATATTTTTGGCTGCTTTACCATGGCAAATAGTTAGTGCAACCACTTGTAACACCTACCCATTTCAAAACTTGAAAGTTTTATAAACTTGATTAAGTTAAGAGTCCCTATTTTTTCTTGAGCTAGAACATTCTGGAATTTTCAACCTTCTACCGCATATAAGATCAAATCAATCTGATCAGAAAAAGTTGGATCTATTGGAAATTTTTTATTTCTTCAGTAGTTATGAGGTTCAAGATGAAAGTTTATGTTTTCTTGATATTCAAGTGAATTCCTTAGTCTGAAGTTTTCATATATAGTTTGAAGGTTTAGACAATGGAAAAGTTAAAGAGTTCCTTACGTTTTAAGTTGAGAGCTCTTGATTGCTAATGGTGAAAAAAAATTTGAATTTGAGTAGAAAGTTTTCAAAATTGAGCTAGAGGTTTATAAGTTTTCTATACTCTTCTAAAAGAAGGTAACAATGGTGACACGCCCATCAACTCTATTATATATACTCTTGTACCAACTACTGTTTAATGTGCTTTCATATTATAAAATAGTCCTTCTACATATTGTGGTTTTATGTTATTTCATCTTTAAAATATAAGTTTATTATGCAAAGACATCTACAGGGATGAGTTGTTCTAAAAACCTCACAATGAATTTGTTCCATATAATACTAGCATGCATATAATTCATATTTATTCGTAGCAAAATATGGGTATTTAGCTAACAGTTAAAAGTTTCTTATTTCTTAAATTGAAAGGTTTTTGAAATTAATTTGAGTAGGAAGTTCCAGATTTGTAAAGTTGAAATATTTACTATTTCAAAAGTTTATGGCCTGTTTTCTAAATTTTAAGTTCCTAATTAATGTAATAAATTCGCATGCAATTAAAAGTTAGGCACAACGATAAGCTGCATGCACGAAATGATAGTTGAAGAGAAAAGCGATGGCTCCGTCCTATCCTACTGCTCTGAGAAAGCAATGTAGCGAGGACACGACGTAGGCAGGAATGTGTTTTGCAGATCCGTTGGTTGTGTTTGTTTGGTAATTAGCTATCTCCCTGCTATCTCTCGCACGTTATATATGAACTTTCTATTTTTTAAGCTATCTCAAGGGAGTCGCAGGATATTTTGTTTCCATTACATAATTTTTTTTATGTGTGGGATACTTGTTGGTTGTGTGCATCACTGTTATATTTCCTTCGTTTTCAAATAAGTGACATCATTGACTATTATTATTTTACTTTCACTACGAAATCCTCTTAAATGGTTAGACTATAATAAGCAACCATTTCATTGCTATATTTAGGACGACTAAGTGACATTATTGATTATTATTATTTTACTTTCACTACGAATTACTCTTAAATGGTTATACTATAATAAACAACCATTTCATTGCTATATTTAGGACGACTTACATTTTAATAATATGCATAACAATATGACATCTTTTTTGTATTTACAATTCTTTTCTTTTGCAGAAAAGGCTATTGATAAAAGTTTGAAAATGAATTGTGTAGTTATTTAAAAATAAAGGGAGTATAATATACCTGCTCCATTATAAAAAAACTGACACAGTTGAGATTTGAGACCTCGTACATATGACACAAGAACTAGTAACAAATACTCTCTCCGTCTCATAATATACTTTTGTTATTTGAATTTGTTTCAAAATACTACTACTTCTCTATCTATCAACCAATCATAATCATTTCTCTATTAATTTTTTTCACCTACCTTCTTATCTAAACCAATCACAACTACTTCTCATCCTAACCTTAGTTTTCTCAAAAGATAAAAAGTTAATACTATTATAGGATGGAGGGAGTAGCAGTTAGCAGTATCACTTGATCCCACTGACTAAAGAAGAAGATAGTTGGCCCATTCAACAAATAAATGCTTGTGTACTACTCAGCCTTATGTGAAGGCATGGGTGAAATATGGATATATACATATATATGATCGCCACGCCCCGGCCCTATAAATGAACTCAGTGACTGGCTGCAGGTGCAGCACATGTACAGATCACTGAAATATTATACTACAATATACACCACCTTGCTAGCTACCCGTTGTGCAGGATGGAAACGCCGGCTGTGAACGGTAGTGGCGGCCGCGGGGAAGGTAGGTGGTGCGCGGTGACTGGTGGCCGAGGGTTGTTGGCAAGGCACCTTGTGGCGGCACTGCTCCGCTCTGGTGAGTGGTGCGTGAGGGTCACCGACCTAGCACCCACTATCACTGTTGAGCCTGTCGAGGAGAAGGGACTCCTTGGTGCCGCCCTCCATGATGGCCGTGCTGTTTATGCCTCGGCCGACATTTGCGACATAGACCAACTTACCAAAGGTGAGATCTCTCATTTTGTATACATGTGTTTATCTGGCTGACCTTTACACAATAAGAGCTAAAACTGCTTGGCTTTGACTATTCATTTCCTGTCTACGTTGAGAAATACCAGAGACACACCAATATATCTGAAAAAGTCAAAATTATAACTCCTGACTAAAACAGCCTCTAGTTACAGAAAAAAAAATACAAGCAGTATATAATGCAAAGTTCGATTTACCCCCTAAGCTATTGCATTGTTCCAATTTACACCCTAAACTATGATACTAGGCTTTCGACATCCCCAACGAATTACCCCCCAAGCAGAGAACAAAGTGGTTGTGATATCACGTGGAGTACATGTCACATTAATTTGATTATGTGGCAATCTAGTAAACAAGATTATCAAATAACATTAAAAAATATGATCAGCCCTATATGTTAGCCTCTATTCATTTTCTTCTCCCTCAACTCCCTCTTGCTCTCTCTCTCTCTCTCGAATCAAGATGGCATTGCTGGACTCCACCTATTCCTCGCAGCCGCCATCCTCACTGCACCACCGTCAGCCCCTCCTAGTGTCTACTCCTCCAGCCATGGGACAAATCTAATGCATTGGCCCCTCTGCCCGCAACTTCTACCGATGCCCCCTCCACTCCTTCTATGAGATCTCATCCCATAGCCTCCCCTCCATTGATTTACTATTCTGTTCAATGCCTTGAAGCTTTGTATCAGCGGAGTGAGGGGAGGTGGGCCACTCTAGCTCGGTGCCATGGAGGGGGGTGAGGCCCGCTACTAAGCTCACATACATTGTAGCTCCTCCTCACCTATGTCCTCTAGATCTAGTTGTGGGGTGACTGTATGGGCTAGAGCCGAGGAAGTAGATAAGGAAGGGGAGGTAGTTGGCGCCACACTGACCACCATGGTGGCCTTTGGAAGGATGATTTGACAACGACAACCCTAGGAAGGCAACGAGATACTTGGTGCTCCATTGGGAGATTCCCCTCCACCCCCCTCTCTACCCTCTCTTTCTCACCACCTCTTCTTCCTTTTTCTTTCAATCCCCACTGCTGGTATTTTCTCCCCTCTTTCTTTCTCTTGAAGGTGGTGGAGGATCATGAGGCACTTACCATCCGCAACGGCGACATAGTCTGGGTTGGCGGTGGGGATGAGTTGCAACAGCTAGATCTTAGGCTAGGAGGTGGAGATAGAAAGTGAATGCAAAGGGAGAAGAGGGAAGATGAGAAGAGAGAATGACATATGGGGCCTATCACACTTTTCAAATTATTCGTTAAACAATAATGCTGATCGGATTGCCACATCATCAAACCATAGCCATGTGCATGCCACATAAGACTGAAACCTCCTAGTCAGCCGGTGGCGGGGGGAGGGGGGGAGGGTTATTTTTCCGGTTTCAAGAGTTTGGGCATGTCAAATGTCTAGCATCATAATTTAGGGTGTAAATCGGACCGACATAATAGTTAAGGGGTAATTTGGACTTTACCCTAATATATATGTTTAGCACCACATGAAATGGTACAGTTTGATTATATTCGTATTTGAAAAGATTTCCCTATAATGTTAATTTTGTAGAATTTTGTAGTGGATGATATATTATGAGAAAAGTAATGATCAATATAAAATATTGAAGATCGTGCCAAAACCTAATATATATTATATTTTTCAATGGAGGGATTAAGAGACAAAAAAGTTAGTGTTGAAATATGTCCCTAAAGCCATCCAAACTCAAGAGTGCACCACAAAATCAAGAGTACACTAAAATCAACTTGAAAATCCAACGCCAAGCTAGGCAGCTAGATACCAATACCGAACTATTAAATGGTAAAAACAACATATCCATCTTCACTACTGCCACAGCCCACTGATATCTGACCATGTGGCCTAGACAAAACATCATTGATGGCTATAAAAACTTTTTTGACAAGTGATGGTTATATATGAAAAAATTTCTAGTGATATCACGAACCATCGTACTCCCCCGTTTCCAAATATAAGAATTTAGAGAAATGTGTCCCAAATTCATTTTTTTACAACAAAAATATTAAATATCATATGAATAGTCTCTAAGAATATATATACATGGTCATATTATAATTTTTTAAGTGTCTTTCACGCAAAACTTCTTTACCATATGACACAGTAATGTCGATAGCATCTAGATGGTTCTTAATTTTGACGCTTCCATATGAGTTTTTTACGAATATTTACACATGTAAATGTGTTGAAACGAAAAATTATCAACTGAAAAATTGTAGATCCCATTGAGAGATAATTTTTATTTAAAGTTTGTCTCTGTCTGAATTGATATAAAAATTGTGAACTTCCAACAACGAGATGTTGCTTATGTTTGACCCTTGGATCTGAATTTTTTAAATGAATGTTTGGGATCACTTCAAATAATAAAGTTGTCAAATGCAAAGTTGTATCTCTCGTCAAGAGATAAAATGTTCATAGAAATCTATAAATTTTATATAAAATTTATGAATTTCCAAAGACAAGCCACCCTACACTGAAATTGTGAGTGCCGGCTCATAATATTTTTGTTGGTAGTTCATATCATGAACCGGCAGTAACAGGGTAGTTTGGATTAATGGTTCTATAGTAGTGCATCATGGAGAAATCAATGTTAGCATAGACAATTTCCAACAAGGACTGTATAAAAAATCCTTGAGAAAAGAACCTTTCTGGTGACACCATCTATATCATGCAACCATCTATATGAAACTTCAGAGATGGCGATAATACAGAGACATCTTGGATCATAACAGTAGCTTTGATACTATGACCTTAGCATCCATGCCGCCAATAAGATGGACCACAATAGTACATAGCTGCGGATGGACTATACCATGACAAAAAATTATTGCTTAACCCTTGTCAATAATATTTTAAAACAAGCCACCCTAGTTATTTTAGATTAAAGTTATTGGTCATCGTTGGTTTCATATTAACATATTTGCACACAAATATTACAAAGCATAGCAAGAGAGTCCTCCACAATGTGCTATGATCTGTCCGCATGCTGCCATGCTTGTTAGCGTTGATGTGACAAGCGAACCACTTAAGATCACAATCAAAGAAAATATGTGATGGCTATATTGCATCAGTTGTACCAATTAATTAAAAGTAAGGGCGCTATAACTAGTGCAGAAATGACATGATCATTTTGTTATATATCCACATCATCTAAAACAACAATACATATAATTTCTATAATACATTATGTAAGCTGTTATAATTTTTTATTTTCCCGTCTCACTTATCTCTCTTCCCCCACTTCCCTCCCTTCCCCACTAGTGCCCCATCTCTCTCCACCTTCCTCCTGCACGTTGCGTGCATGGTAGATGACCACAGGGAGGTTGTCTATCAGACGGCTACCGCCTCAGTTGATGGCAAGACAAGCTACAAGCGGTGGCTACTAGTGTGCCAAGGTGCATCTGTGCAAGCAGCGAGGGGCTGGACAATTAAGGTGCCGTCTGGCTTTTGGCTACTCCCTTGGATTCTGTTAGCACGTTTTCTAAAACGCAAAACGGTTTTTTTTTGGTAAAAAGTTTCTATATGAAAGTATCTCTAAAAATCAAGTAGATCCATTTTTCAAGATTTTAATAGTTAATACTTAATTACTCACGTGCTAATGATATTTCTCGTTTTACATGTGACTTATAAATCGTCCGTTTAAGCCGAATCGAACACCCACTAGGCTGAGTTTGCCACATAGTAAGGATGCCCACAGTGACAAGCAGCAAGCGATCACAAGCACGTACACTAGCTAGCATTGGGCCACAAGTGGCTCTAGAGCGTTTTAAAACTACAGTTTTCTTGGTGTATGAGCCCCAATTCTTTTCTTTGTCTAGAAACATGGATTTTCTCCCTCCTCCACATAGTAACAAGGTTGTTACCTAGAGCCCTAACCATCTACGGAACATCCAAGTGTTAGCTATGAGCTAAAGACCACCATTTGAGAAAAAAGACCTCACCCTTTATGCAAGGTATTAGCTACAAATTGTCGTCTTCCATTTATAACTAGAGTTTTTTCAAAAAAAAAAAATAGTGCACTTGTATCAATTATATGAATTGTGATCCATGTGTGCCATTAAGTTCCATGTGAAGAGTATTATCACTGCTAGCCTAACCCCAGAGTTGAGCAGACCATTATGCTACATCAACACTACCAATTGGCAGCCTCTAGCATTGGGGAGAACATGGCAGTTGTATTCCACGGTGTAAAGGAGAGCAGTATACGTAGAAAGCTCCAGAAACCCATGTTTATCTTATATTCAATATAGGGGATCGCTTTGAAATATGATGATGGGATATTCTGCAACTTTTGTACTGTATAATAAGTCTATAATGGCATATACATTACATATAACTTGTATTTAACTGCAAACGATCTTCTATACTATGCAGCTTTTGAAGGGGTAGATGTTGTCTTTCACACAGCTGCTGCAGACCCTAACATCAACAGCTTCCAACTTCATTACAAGGTCAATGTTGAAGGTTAGAAAATACTTCATGTCTCTTTTGTGGAAAACTCGTATGCTATCCAAATGGTTATGAATATTCTAAAAAATGGCAGAAAAGAGTAAGGCGCCATATATCACTTCGCCAAAATGTATTGCTAATTTTGAAACACATGGATAAGAAATTTTGACTTGCAAGGGCACCACTCAAGACTAAGGGCCTCCATTTGGCACATAGAAGTAAGCTTTAAAAAAATCATTGGCTCCTTATGTTAAGAGGAAGTTTGTGGGTGGTGAATTTTAAATGAACGATAAGGTATGGGGGTGGTTGGGAGGATGACCGTATTGTCCATGTCAGGCTGCATACAAAAGCGCATCCTTTTACAAAAGGTCATCTATGATTATATTGCACGATTGCAAATGATCCCCATAAGTCATTGCTTACAGGTCAATAGGGCAGAGGTCTTCATGTTGTCTTTGCACTACTACCATAGGGTAATCCGAGGGACAGGTGTGAGGGTTTCACCATATGTAGGGACAACCTGAGGCATGTGGCAATTTTTTATCTTGAAGAATTAAGTATATTGAGGGGTGAGGGAAAGGTGGCATCTTGTAGTGGTAAAGGCAGATGATATAGATGACGAAGTGGGCGAGGGTGGTGCAGGGAGGGAAGAATTCAGCAAGATATGGCCAGATTGGTGATTGTTGTCAACGTGAAGCTTACCAAAATATTTGCAAACCGAAAAAATAAGTTTTACCAAAATTTTAGTAGGTGGGGGCATTGATTTAATTATAAAATTATGCAAAATTACTAGAGGATTTTGTTTAGCAATCCAAAATATTGGCATTGCCAAATTTTTGGCAATGCACAAATTAAATGAGCCTATGATCATATCGGCGTTACCAAAATTTATGGTTTGCTTGGACAACAAACCAAACCAGCCCTATGGTTTTTTGCATGGAGTCCAGGAGGATATGGCCTATATTAGGCACGGTTTACCTATTGAGGGGTGTGAAGGGATCCTACTGCACAAAAGATGCACTAACCACTAATTGAGTACTAAATTTATGATCAAAGATGTCCTAGAGGAGGGTGGGGGAGAGGGGTAAAGAGGTATTTATGAACAAATTCTAGTAACTAAAACCTAATTGTAAGAAGTGAACTAATCTAGTGCCTAAGTAAATTAGTGTGGCCCAAGTTTTACAACCTTAGCAAGTCCTATAAACTAGTAAGATGAAAACAGGAATGTAAAGAACAAGCAAAGAACAAGGGTGAGCAAGTAATATCAAATGGATTTGACGTTTTGAGTTTTTCTTGAGGTATCGGAGAGTGGGCAATCCCACTAGTTCTTGTTGGAGCACTCTACACAATAGTGTCATTCCCTTTCATGTTCACGAAGTCCATGGACGCTCTTTAGTTGATAACTCTTTACTCCGGATAGGTGTGCTCCAAACCTTCACACGTTTCCAAGCCTCCTATAATCTTCTTGAGAGATCATCGGAGCAACTCTACCAAGATTAGCTAGGCACGTCAATATGCCAAATGCAATAAGATGGGGATTTACTTGATTAATCAAGACACTAGAAATCTTAGTGGATGCACATAGGCCTTAAACTAGGTCTAGACACTCAACCTAGGCTAATCCGTGCCTAAATGGTCACTTGAATGAACTTGGTGCTCTCGGACACTCCCTTAGTTTCTTAGGTTGCAATGGTATTTGGAAGACAAGAACAAGCCCAAGCAAAGGGCTATTTATAGCTTCAACAACTCAAACTAGTTGTTTCTAACCGTTGCCTACAAACTTTCTAGTTGTTTCTAACCATTGCCTACAAATGAATTGTCTGGACACTCCAGCCATCGGTGTCCTATCAAGCCATTTATACTTTAGTAACGATAATAGCATAGTTAGCCATCAGCTTATAAAAGGGTAGACAGTCTAGCCACGAACCAAATTATTGACTTCGTTGAACCAACTTGTCCAACTAGGCAAGTCTGACCTAGCCAAGTGTTCATCAAACTGTCTAGTCATGTACCAGACTATCTAGTTTACAAGGACTTCAACACAACGATGGTCTGACCACAAGCAGACAACCCAGTCCATGCAATTCCTTGTGCGTGAGAAACACATTGTCCATACACATGGATCACATGGTCATATCTCCATCGAACTATTTCAATAGTCCAGACCAAACATGGTTCGGCTAGACAATCTATTGACCGGGTTGTCTAGCCCAATTCATTCGCGTTGAATATCCATATTGTCCAAGGCACTTAAGGACAACACATTACTGGACTATCTAGTCTCTACCAAACTGTGTGGTCTTTTTGAACCTTCAGGGTAAATTGACAATTTTGGATCCTGTTGACACCGAAAATCACCAGCAGCGTCGAGAACAAGCTGAGGATCTGGTTTGATGCACTAGACACGCGAAGGCCTGGGAGATCTGCTTAACTCCAGTGCATGTCCTAAATTCGAGGTTCGTAGGCGTGCCAGTCAATTTGACCCTGCAATTGACAAGGAAATAGAAATATTGGACCAATGAGCCAATCGGCTGGAAGCCGAGTTGGACTCGTTTCATCGGCCGATTGCCGATATGAACTAAAGCACTTATACATCGACTGGAAGCCGATGATGACATAAATAGGCAAAATAAATAAATCAATTGACTACCCTCCAGCCGACTACGATAACAGTGTAGATAAAAATAACAATTAAACAATGCAGTCGGCTTTATTTAATAAAAGATAACTTATCGGCTAGACACTCCGATAAAACCCTTGCGTGAAAATCTATCAACCTAGTAGGAACAACTTATCGTTAGCAGTTTAGTAGGTCGGACCTAACCGATGCAGCACAAACTGATGATAAATTACACCCAATAAGCTGATAAATCTATGCATGCGTGATGTGATATACCTACTCAGACTAAGAGATCAAACTTAACTGATGCAGCCGTAGATAGAATAGATACATCGTGGTAAGCCGACTACCGTAGACCGGCTAGAATATCGGACCTAACCGAGAAAGTCCTAGCCGATACGATAGTCGGGATAACGAGACTTACCCTCTCGTAGGAGGTCGAACTTAACTGATACAGCCCAGCTCGAGAGGCAAAAACCCATCAAAAAGGGTGGCGATGCGCCGAAATTGTATTGATCTGTGTGATGATTTACAAGGTACCCGGGCATACGTATTTATACCCCGAGTTGATACAAGTCCTTATTGGACACAACACACGATTTCCTAATTACAGAAGAAAAACACTAATAAGACCCGATCGGACATGAGATCAGGTTTCCTAAAAGAAAAAATACTAACATTGCCTAATTAATAGATAAGATATTAACTGCCTCTCCGTGGTCTTCACGATCCCTTCCCAAACTCGGCTTCCTCCGGATTAATTCCCGCTAGTTGACTGTGATTTTTTCCTTAACCGAATCTGATAAAGAATCATACCAAATTTTGGCGTTAACAGATCCAAACTTTGCCCAGCTCACTTTGCCTAGTGTGCATCAGAACTAGCTACTTTCTCTATCAGGCTAGTTGCTTCATCCCCACTTTATGGTATGCCGCACATAAACTTTTTCACATTCCTCCAGTCTTGTTGAATGTGGAAAACTAGTAAATCAAGGCCCTTAATCTTCGATTACCCTTCGTGACCGCACTGTCTCTCGTTTGGAATGAACTCTTCTAGTGCACAAGTCATTTGAACTGTTATCCTTGTGCATTTAGCAAAATGATTAGTTCTGATGTTGTCATTAATCCCCAAACATGAATTTAGGGGCCAAAATGCTTTCACAAAATAAGAAATACACATGTAAAGTATATTTTAGATAATGGTTTCTAAACCAATGGGAATTTAGGCACTAATGAAGTCACGTACCTTACACACTTGTGTGGGTCGAGGCGTAAGAAGGTATACCAAACATGAACTTGGGGTAGCATGATTTTTATTAATTGAAAAGTGTACACCATGTTTGGATTTGATTTAGTCACTAAATTTTGCCTTTGTGTTATTACGCAGGGACAAAGAATGTTATTGATGCTTGCTTGACATGCAAGGTTAAAAGGCTTATATACACCAGTTCCAATATTGTTGTATTTGATGGAGTTAATGGCCTTTTTAACGTAGATGAATCAAAGCCATTTCTAGATAAGGTTTTACACTATGATAAATGCATAATTTTGTTATATATTTTGGTTGCTCATGGTGCATGCTTAGTTAGCAAACAAGTTTCTTGTATTGTAACCATTATATTGGTACATAAACTAAAAAATGGTTGATGCCCAAGGTTTTGAAATGTTTTCCCTACTAATTTCTTAATTAAACGGATGGAAGCTAAAAAAAAGGATTCATTGTGTATTCTACATTACCTCTCTGTTTTTAGTTAGCATTCATAAAAGTTTGTAACATTCTTTGTTTTTATCTTCTAATTATTATGGACCATGGATCGTGTCAATGAATAGTTATCATTACCAAGAAAATAAGAAAAGTATGGCCATTCATACATGTTGCCATTAGGAAATATTAATGAGATCATCACTGCCTCTTGGTTGGAGGGAGAGGTCTGTACACTTGGAACAAGGGATATAGCTACTACATAAACCAAATCTTTGAGTATTTGATTACCATTGAATGGCTGCCCAAATTACACTAAATTTGGGCGGTATGTTTCAATACATTACATACAATAGATAGAAACTGCTAGTTATATTTTTCTACTCTCTCCGTCTACAAATATAAGCATTTCTAGCATTCAAAATTTGTCTACACAACTATAAGCGTTTCTAGAGTACTACTTCTCCATCCCAACCACCCCTCATTTAATTTTCCCACCTTCTCCCCATCCGAAGAAATCATGTGATGACATGGGGATTCAACCAGGGGCATGAATGTAATTCCACCTCAACCTTAATTTCTCCTAAAACTCCCAAAAATACTTATATTTGTGGAGGAAGGAAGTACATGGTTACTTAATTATCTGTATTTTCATCTGTCAATATTTATTAAAGCAAAATGAAAATTTTGTGCATTGTTCTAACTATATGTTTTATTAATTTTAGTTTCCTGATGCATATGCACAAAGTAAGGCAGAAGCTGAGAAGTTGGTCACAAAGGCCAATGGCAGATATGAGCTTCTCACTTGTTCTATACGTCCTAGTACCATTTTTGGCCCTGGTGACATCATTATACCATTTTTACTTTCCCATGGAAGAACGATGGTATGTAGTATACATCTTGTTTATATACTTCATAATACTAAACAAAATTGTTTCAAAATAGTTTCATAACACTACTTTTTTTTTGGGAACACCTATTGCAACATTTAAGTGACAACATATATCATATGTCATTTGAAATACTGATTTCTTGTCAATTATGGAATTCCCCTGAATTCTATATGCATGTGCATCATTACTTGGTCATGTAGGAAATAATTTATATAGTCAGTTCATAAGACATATGAAACTAGATTTCTTCGTAGTAAGTTATCAAGCATCTTAATGGGTGAAAGCAGCAAGCTGTCTCGAAGGAGGATGAGCCACATCATTGGAATAGCAAGAACCGTTGGATGGAACTTGTATGATTTGTGTATGATATGAAGATCACAAACTATTTAATTAATCCTTTGTAAGAAACTAATCAAATGGTTGTCGTTGCAATGGATATATAGCAAATAAATAATAGTACAAATTATAAATCCTCTCCATCATAGATATAAAAATTTCTCTACATCCATAAGCACTATGAACCTCAAACCTTCATTAAATCAATAGGATGAAGCTACCATTCATACAAAATACACATCTCATTAATATCAAGGCGTAAACAACCATGGTAGGAGTCACACAAGCACACCATACACACACACACATCTACACCTATACTAATTAGTCACTTTCTAGGAGCTCCTAGGTTAACCAGAAAGATCTGACCATTTGTCAGATAAAACATATCATCAAAATTGTTGATCCAATTTGTGGATTTAAAGCATGGGGAATGCGAGTTAATGAGATTTCGCTTAGCAGAATTGATGGGAGACGGTCACGCATAAACAATTAGAAAATTCTAAATACTAAATTAAAATAGGTGTCATATTGGATGGTGTGCGGGTAACAAAATTGTTGCAAGTATTAGGAAGGAATTCACCATCGCAATCCCAATAGATTGATTAGCCATATGAGAGAAAAAATGTTAATAAGCTATTGGCCAATCCCCAACCCACAAGACATTTAACCTAAGTATTATGCTTTCTAATTAAATTTTTATTAAAGATCTAACTGTCATAGATCGTATTATCAAAACTGCATTATAAAGAATATACTTTTTAAAATATTCTACTGAAAATAATAAGGACTTTTTGGTTTTAATTATCTTAAAAATACTAAATTTCTAATTTATAATTAATAAATCTGAAGTGTACCCATCTGGAACTCCCCCATTACTATCAAAATTAATAATTATCAAGTTGTAATTGATGTAGACTCTTCTTTCAATCCATTCCGTAATGTACTGTAATTTAGAAATAAATCCAGAATTACTAAATAATATGGATTGTTCTTTGAATCTGTTTTGTAATCTACTATAGTCCACAATTATTAACTCACAATGTAGCATTTTATTAATTTACTTTTGAAATTACTCCCCTGGTCATTAATATGTGGTGTTTTTACACTAAATAATTAGTGAGTTGTAACTGAAGTGGACTATTATTTTAGTCTTAGTTGCTACAGGTTCAAAATAACCAACATATTTAGCATAAAAAATATATTTATAATAACATAATAATAGCTTGTGCAACAAACAGGTTGACGACAAGTGCATGTAATTTATCTATAAATATAAATGTATGTATAGGGAGAGAGAGAGAGAAAGAAAGATTTACCCAGAAAAGATCTCCATGGAGGAAATCCTTTTTTAAAAAAAATCCTATAAGATCCAATTACAGAAAAGTTTAAGTAGATACATAAGATAGATCACAAGAGACTGAATATATATTATGGGTAGACATTGTTATCATAAAAGGTTTTGCCTTTTGACTAAAGGATATCAGAACCAACAAGGAAGGCAACTGAGGGCACCTGTGCCATATGCTGCTTCGCTACATATAGGTGATAGGGTCATGACTTACATGATGATAATGGCTCTATGCTTTTCATATTGACTAGTCACACCATGTGTTGTAATGAATTTTAAATAATTAAATCATAAAATTATAAACCTGAAAAGTTTTATATAATTGTTGAAATAAACCATATATAATTGTCAAACAAATCAAGCTATGGGTATTAGCATTCTTAAACCACATGCATATTCTTGTACGTAGAAGATCCTATCAACTGTAGTGTGTAAAATTAAGAGATGGTGAGACCACCTCCAGTATTAGCTCCTTTTCTATGGTAGAGATTTAGAGGAAGAAAGCTTCACATATGTTAAAAATAAGTTAATACTACCTTCATAAAAAAAATGCTTTTTAAAATGTACATGTTGTTGTAAGATAAATACAAATTTAGTAAATTGATATTTTTTTATTTACTCAAGATAAATTTGTCATGTTAAAATCATAATAGTATGACAACCTTATTTCACTAAGGTAAATTCACATAATTCACACTGCCATGGCCTAGCAACAAACAAAACTAGCTAGGCATGATAAATTTGGTGTAGTGACATACTTCAAGAGCTCTATTTTTCTTATTTTTTATGAAAAAATAATAGCCAGATGATATTTGGGCTAGGCCAACCGAAAATTCATGTACTTTTGCTAACTGGCATGATCTTACACATGCATTTCTAATAATATTTAATGTTCATTGCTGAATGATTAATTTTTATCCTCTATATTAATGTTCCTCTTGCAGTTTATTATCGGTAATGGAAAGAATTTTGATGATTTTATATATGTTGAAAATGTGGTGCATGGTCACATCTGTGCTGAGAAAACTCTTTTGACTAAAGACGGTGCAAAGATTAGTGGAGGCAAAGTATGTCTGTATTATTGTATTGCAGTAGTTTCATTAGTGATAAATTATTATGACACTTCCAAATTTTCTCTAGGCTTACTTTATAACTAATATGGAGCCTATGAATATGTGGGACTTTATGTACATGCTTTTGGAAGAACTTGGATATAAAAGGTGCCCCTTCTCTCTAGAATTCTATCATACATATAATCTAAATAATATTGTTAGCTTGCAAAATGTGTGGTCTATAGACGCTCTAGTTGTTTTAATATTCACTAGAAATTGCATGTTGTATTGAAGAAATCTTTGATATATCTACTACATCTTCGATTTTCATATGAAAATATGTATTGATATCTGTATCAATGTCCATCATTGTTGGTGTACTTATAGGTTCAACTATATATGGTTGTGTTTGTACATGTTTAGTGGTACCTTATTCTTTCATTGCTCATGAATAAAATTACTCTTATGTATTGCACTATTCACTTTTAATTACTTATCTCATGAAATAAGCTCATATGGTTATTTAAATTTACATATTGGCGTGATACTTGTTGAATATGTTATCATCAGATTTTGTACCTAACAAAATGATATCTTGTTGCAGAATATTCAGAATAAGAATTCCTTTAGTTGTTGTTAAACCAACAGCATATATGATAGAGTGGAGCTACAAAAAAATGTTGCATATGTGTGGAATGCGTCAACCAAAAATATTGACGCCTGCAAGATTAAAGTACGTAACGCTGAATAAAAAATTTAATTGTGAGAGAGCCATCTTACAAGCCAATTGTGTCACTCAAGGTTGTTAACTCCAACCATTTTTTTTATACATAGTATTTTCCCCATGAAACCTTATTTGTTTATTATTTTAAAAGCTAAAAAGGTTTTCAAACTTATACTGTAGGATGGTGTAAAGATAACTACAAATGCTACATTTGCTCAAAAAATATAGATCTATATTGGAGACAAGGTACATGGTCCCTCCTCCCCCTCCCAGCAAAAAAGAAAATCTCATAAATTTTTGTTTATGTATTATAGCACACTATACAAGCCTTGGAGTACAAAAATAACTAATATTTAGACCATGCAAGATCACCCAAAATTTGTTAGCAATAGCTCCAATAAACAATGTGGAATACAAGTGACTATACTAATCAATTCCAATATGTGGATAGGGTAGGGGTTAAAATAAATACTTGAAAATGAGAGGGCCAGCTATAACATGCTTTATTGGTTCAACTCATGAGTACAAATTACATAAGCATTGCCCATCATTCTCATGTTTATGAGCCTACAAGAGTGGTTAGTGCGTAGTGAGGGAGTTTGATGAGGACATCACTAGTACACCCACAACAACAGGACCAATCACGCGAGCAAGAGAAAGAGAATTAAAACACAAGGTGAATCTTTTCCTAAAAGATACTAATTTTAGTGAGAGTGGATTACTACCTAATGCACCAATATTGCTTGTTATCAGATTCAAAGAATAAGAGAAGGGAATAAAGAGCAAGTAGGCTTGATATTTGGAGAAGAGATAATCAACTTGAATTTTGCTAGCTTGCAACATAAGTATACTTATATCATAGGCTAGATATTTTAGAGGTGAAATTGCACTTGAATTTTTCTGCTACTTAGCTTGAAGTTCAAGCATGCAATGCACCTGGATAAGTACTGTAGTGCCGACATGGTACTATAGCACCGGTGTACTGTAGCAACCGACCTTATAAGCCTATATAAATGGCAACCCACCTCTTGTGTAAACTAGATTTTGACACTTTGAAAATATAGAATTCTTGTTCTAGGGTTTGTGTGTGATACTACTCCACCCCCCCCATAGAAACGGGACTTGATTTGAGTGTCTTGCTCTGTCGTTCTTGCGATTGTTTCTGTGATTACAAGAATCCGTTTACTCCACGTGAGAGAGTAAACAAAAAGATTGAAGCCTGAGGTTGGGTGAATCGAGTGCCACAGGTTGCCGTAACTGAGACGGTGGTTGGCGATGTCATTCATCAGGTTGCACGGTCTCGCAATCCTAGCCATGAAGATCGGGCCAAACTCCGCTGTCCCGTATCAGAGTTTTGGGGAGCCCACCATGTTTAAATTGGATGAGAGGACTAGTCACTAGTAAGAAGTGCATGATGCTATGGTTCTTGCATAAAAAGAAATTCTCACCCCCAAGGGAAATTAAGGGATTGAAGTATACATTATCTCTACTGGCAGGGCATGATGCTGGATTATGCATTCCTACAATAAAAAAAAGTTTGTTCAATGAGATTAATGGATGCATGGACCATTATGGAGACTCTTTGGTTCATGAACGTCCTGTGGAATAATTTTTCTTGTGGTCATGAGATAACTTGATTAGATCTAGAGCACAGGAGGGGCTTTAGAAACTCTAGGCCACCCACAATATTCATGGGAGTCCATGGACAAAGAAATATGTAGTATAAAGTCGTGACATACAAGAGCTTTCTGATTCATCTTTTCACTTCGATGTGGGATGAACATTAATATTCCACAACTACCAGGGAAAGAAATAACATTGAAGGATAGAGACAAGGAATCCACAAAATAACTACTCATCACATTCCGTAGTCCCTTTGGCACATTAATCAAGAAAATTTTGGCTTACACCCAAAATCATTATTGTTATTACCTAGGAGGTATTAATTTTCCTAGTACACCAACATGCTAATATGGAATATACAACTTACATATTGAAAATGTTATCTTTTCACTAGTTTAAGTCATGTTATACCTTTCTTGAGTGTATACTTTGAACATCAAAGTTAAGTTGTGCAAATAAAGGAATGACTTTCTAATAAGCGGTATGAAATCAAACTACTGAATGTGAAGAATATTTGATTATACAAGTTTTGTAAAATGGTCAGTATGAATTATTGCGAGTGTTATATACAGAGAAAATTCCTTACATACTCCTGAGTTTTGGATTCCATCCCATTCATGTTCATGAGTTTTGCCTCATCCCATATATGCCTCTAAGTTTTCATTTTGATCTCCTCTGTATGTCCATTCTATTAGTTGGCCATGCATTAATGTTATTGTATTATTATTGTTGTTGTGGTGGTGGTGGTGGTGGTTGTTGTTGTTGTTGTCGTCGTCGTCGTCGTTGTTGTATATACACACAAAAAGAAATATGTGTATTCATTTTCTTTCTACCTTATGTAGGTACCATGGAGGAGGGTTCCATTGGTTCTATTGAAGATGTAAAATTTCTTCAAAATGGGAGATAAGGAAAGGTCAATGACAATAATGTCTATAGATATAAGTTTAATATCTTTGTTACAAAATCTATTGGAGGGGGATGATTAAGTAGTTGTAATGAGTTGTAATCTTGTTGGTGGGAATGGTTTATTAGTTCTTCTTGGAGGATGCGCTTGACTACTTGTTGCAGTTGATTGTAATATATTTTTATGTATTATTTATTACATATATCATGTTACATGAATATGTTAAGCCTTAAGGTTTTTACGTGAATATAATAATGCTTAAGACTAGGTTGGTACTAAGGTGAATTATGATTAGTGCATTGCCTTTGCCTTTTTTGTTCGACTAACTTGTTATATTTCAATCAAAGTTACAAGGGATAATATTGCTTCTCAAAGAAAGAGCCACCATGAGTGAAGTAACAGTCGAAAAGAAAATTTTATCTAAACTTAGTTTCTAGACAAAGTACAATAATTTCACTATTGTGTTTCCATGGCAGCATAAAAAATAAGTGGGCCATATCAATCCTACACTTGTTCGAGTCTTAGTTACACACTTTCAACTTGTATTTATGGGCATTTCTTCAATAATCTGGTTCTTGTTATGTCATATTAATAGGTGTATGAGATGTGCGTAATGAAGAAAATGTATTAAGAATAAAAATTACTACAACAAAATACATGAAACTTGTCTTTCTTGATATTTCTCAGTTATACTAGGACGACAATGTCAAATGTATCTTCAAGTGTTGTATTTTTTACGTTTTCTAAAGTGTAAAATACCAAAAAAAACAAGTTGTGTTCATGACATCTTATCCCTCATTGGCTCAATACTTCACTTTTAAATCTAGATATATTCTAGTGTTCGAGTCCTAATCACTCCTAAGAATCTAACGCTTAATTAAACTGAGGAGGCCCACGTGCTTGTTCAAATTTTAGTTGGCCATCATTTAAAATCAACACCACCACCCCACACACATACACGCAGCATTTTGTGTAGATTTAGAAATGCAAAGTCATTATGAGGATCAAAATTTTCACTTGGTTTTTTTTGTCTGATTGCATAAACGGTAGGGATATGCTAGCAAGGAAGCATTGCACTTATTCCAAATCTAATATTTCATGTTCATTATGCCAATTGGGTCTAGAAGAGACTCTTCCACACTTTTTCTTTGAATGTCACTTTAGTAAGTTATGTTAGCAAAATATTTGTATTCAATGGAATACTTATTTACAACTACACCAAATGATAGTGCTAGCCAGGGTGTAGTTTTGAAGGAAAGGATTTTTGGAGATCTGCTTGATAGTATGTTTGAACATATGGAAGCAGGGAATATTGATGTTCGACACCCTGAACCTCGCCAGTTTGGACAAGCAGGATGACTTGGTCTAGGATGCCATGATGTACCTATGATACGAGTACCAGTCCTAGGATATACAAGTTGGTGCACACAGAATAATTGTGGATCAAACTAGATAACTTCATTACAACACTGGGATAGTACTTACATAAGTTGCCATCGTGGACAGATCCCAAATGGACAACACCATAATATAAAAGATAGCAGCGGAAAGCAACAACATCAGAGTGGGAGCCATCAGTGGAAAGCAACTAAGCGACTAAGTGCTAGACTAAGCAACTAATCATCTAACTAATTCCATAAGCATACCTTGGGAACTAGGCTTGAAGCCCTAAAAGTCTTCATAGTTCGCCTGCTCCTAGAGATACTCCTCGATGGTTGGGTCATCACCTTCTTCTCCTTCATACCCTAATACATTTATACAGAAGCAAGGATGAGTACTTTCGTACTCAACAAGCCATGGAAAGATGACATGGTAGGCTTAACAAAGGGAGCTAGGGGTCAATCTATGGAAACAACCTTTTAAAAGATTTGTTTGCAAAGCACTAGTGTATCAAATTTTAGTTATTGGAAAGAGACTCACGCCTCAATCCATTTGACAAGATGCTTTGAACAACTTGTCACAGTTATTAGTGAATCATTGTATCCCTATTTTCATTTTGTCCTCTTTTCCTCTTTTAGTTTCTTGTCGCTTTCTCAGCATCCCTATTAACTATCTCAGTTTTCAAGATCATCATTTCACACATCTGTAAGTTCAAGTGTCATTAAGTTGGTTTTGATGATTAATGACAAATCTAATTATATGAGATTAATACTTTTATAAGCATTTCTTTGTCTACTCTCATATTGGATATGAAAATGGAAATGGTGAGAGGTATATGATAAACTCCTCATATTCTAAATTATCTCTCCTATAGGTCCAAAATATAAAATGAACTCCTTTATTGCCCTTCATTAAATATGTGCATATGTTTTTCCTTTATATTCATGCGTATGCACATTTAGAGAGAGCTCATTCTATATCATCTACTTAGCTCTATATGTTTTATATCGAGTTGTCATCCATCACAAAAAGAAATAGATTGAAACATCTATGATCAACAATTTGTATAATTGTTGTTTTGGTGATTTATGACAAACCTGCTTTCTGGGACTAGCCTCTTTTTATGAGTTGGCAAATAGGTCATTCCCGGACTTCATATGAGTTGAGATAGAAATGTATTAATTGATGATAGACCCTAATGATAACAAGCACGAAATGCATAGAGATCAAGCTATAAGTATCACTCCTCTCCATCTACATGTTAATATATTCATAAATGTGATTTCCATGTCATTGACTTATGTGCGTGAGACTAATGTTTTATTTGACCCTTATCTTATTTGGTCTCTTTATATTGAGAACATGAAGATGATGAAGGTACAGATCTATTATTATTTCTATACTTTTGATAAATATCTTATATTCTTCTGTAGGATAAACCCTCATTTATTCATCTTTAATTATGCATACAGTTGCTTCACACAAACATTTTGTATTTATATATTTAGAGGGAGCAAATCCTATACCTTAGTTATGCATGTATTTGATCCAAGTTAATCACTTATATTTAATTGGGATCTTTACATTTGTGCACACATGTGAGAATATGACACTTATGGTGTTGATAAATACTCATCAATTTATTTGCATCCTTTATATGCAATCGGTTGGTCAACAAGTGGTGATTGACATCTAAATAATTAGGACTAACGATTTTGTTGAGGTGAATGAAATAAATAGGTCCCAAGGATTGAAAATGGTGTTGCTACCCAAGAGAGATCAAGATACCTAAAGACTCAAGAGTAATTCATAAAAGACAAATAATGGATGGCATAAGTTGAAACACATCAAGTGGCTTAAAGAAATGAGAATGACAAAACATCATGTGTTGATAAACATCAAATCAAGTACTGACTAAAGAGAGTAATGTCTGTTGTCAAGTTAAGGCCTCGAATATAAGCACAAGGCAAAGGTATAATGTAGTTAAGCATCATTTTCTTGGCATTTTACCGGTCTTGGTATTTTTAGTACAAACCGGATTGAGTATAAGAATGTTGTACTATCAAGAGGAATGCAACTTTTTTTGCTAAGTTATGTTTTGGTGCTTAAAATGATCCATTCTTGTTTGAGTTAAAGAAAACTAAGCCAAAACATCAACTCTGGTTTGTTTCACAAGTCACAACACATATATTGGGATTGTTTGCAAGTTTTTCTCTATCTCTGAGAGGTTTTGGACCATGTTTTTCATTGGGTTTGATAGCCCTCGAAACAAGCTTTCCATAGAGTCCAAGATCATCGAAATTGGACTTCGGAGGAAAGAGTTGTGGCATTTTTACCCGAGCTAGATCAGAATATCCAACCCTACATCGAAATATCCAACAATTAGAATATCCGATGTGTTTGTCGAAATATCTGATGTGTTTATTAGAATATCCGATGTCTCGGACAATATGAAATTCAACGGAACTGAACTCTTAGGTTGGGACAACTTTTTCAATCGAAATATCCGACCTGGTAGTCAGAATATCCGATGGTCTGGATTGTCCGGTTCTGAGGAACTCGAGTCTGTGTTTGGTTTTAATTCTCAGATCAAAGTTTCCGATGGTGACATTGGAATGTCTGATCCCTTATTTTTACGGAGAGCTAGGATTTGAACTTGACCGCTGGGCACTTTTATATGGACCGATTCCTTGGGGAATTCCACTGATCATAAATAGTACGACCACATGGGTGGAATGGGTCACCCCTGGCCAAGTAATTAGTAGAACCAGAATAGGCTTGGTTGTCGATGGATGAGGTGTCCCTGGAGTGGCAATGTGAGATGCACTCGCAAGACCCTGAGTACACGAAGTCTGAGACTCACCCGGTACTTGGTCTGGGATCCGTCCAATCAACAATAGGCTATCCTGAGGATACTTTCGAAAGGCCTTATCACAAACCTCCTTTCACCAGCCATATCTAATCAATGTGTTGGGTGTCAGGAGTAATCTTACGTCATGTGGATAAAGCGTGCACCCCTTTGTAAAGGTTATAAACTGTTCGAATAGCCACGCCCACGGTCAGGGGCGAATGTGAAGTAATTCCTCTAGCATAGTTCTATTTTTAAAATGTTTGCAAAATACATTTGTGATTGGGGACTGTTACCGCAACTAGCCTGAGTGGCAATGTAAGACTTGAGTGCTCCAAAACAGGACTCTGTGACCCGGGGTGTCGCATGAAAGCATAGTTAGGGTTAAATGGATAGAGTTGACATGTGCCTGACAAAGTTCAACTCATCTAAATGGATATACTGTCTGGGACAGTCCACTTCGAAATGAACTTGTGACAAGTCATTGCGAGATGACTTGTGGAATAAGTTGAGACATAAGTCTCTTCCCAAAAATTGTGATGAGTTGTTGCAAAGTAACTCACGGAATGGATCGAGGCGTGAGCCTCTTTCCGACAACTTAAAGAACACTTAAAATTTTACAAAGTGTTTTCCAACTCACAACCATTTGCGAAATAAAACCCAAAACCCTCCTTTGACAAACCACACATTTCACATTATTTCCGTGACTTGCTGAGTACCCCGTGTACTCACCCTTGCTACATCCCCTCCTCAGAAATACATGAAGACGAAGATCCAACGGTTGATGAATTCCATTAAAAGCAAGCTGAATATGAAGACTTTTACAGTTTCGATCTAGGTCCCAAGCCATACTTGTGGGTGTCGTTAGGCCTAGCTTGCGCTTCTGCTGCCATCTTTTGTAATGTATCGTTGCATGTCTAGGTTTTGCCCATGGTTGCAACTTATGTAAGGGAACTATATCTAATAAATAAAGCAAAGTTGGCTATGATCCATCGATGTCCTGTATGTACTTGCTGGACTCCTGGAACTGGTATAGGTAATACAGGTAATGATGTTCCGCTCCTATTGACCTATATTGGTTAATGGGAGAGGGATGTTATACACATTGGAGGCTCCATGTTGGTGCGCCGTCCATGTGGTAGTGTCCCTGTCGGATCGGGTTCGATGGCAATGGCGATGGCAAGATTTGGTGAATGACCGATTTACGGTTCAGGTAGTCTGTGACGTTATCTTCCGCTTTGGTTCGGCGTCAATCGTTGGCGGTAATAAGAGCGAAATATAATCGACACAAGGATCGGGCGCCGATTTCGGAGATTCTAGTTTGAGGAAGACAAGGACTACATATAACTTATAAGTCACTGGGAGAAATAATGGTCATGCAGTCATGCCAACCATAAATAGAAATATCTATCTTAAGGTGGTATTGTAAGTAGTTTTTTGTTTTTAATTA
The DNA here is from genome assembly GCA_003991445.1 of Oryza meyeriana var. granulata. Classification (NCBI taxonomy): domain Eukaryota; kingdom Viridiplantae; phylum Streptophyta; class Magnoliopsida; order Poales; family Poaceae; genus Oryza; species Oryza meyeriana. The sequence goes on from RYFJ01002336.1 coordinate 78,805, forward strand.
AGTTGTATTTTTTAATTTGCAATCATTCGTTCTATAACTAATATAATAATTGATTGTAGCTTTTAAAGGCCGGAATGAAATCTATTATTAAATAAAATTCATGATGGACTTAATAGAAAGTAGAGCCGTATCCCCATCTGCAAGCTCAAAACCAGAGGAGCATATAGCATAGGCTTCAATTTTCTTTGGGTTCTTTCGCGCGCGTGCGCACAGCTGGTAATGAATCTTGGCTGCAGCTGCAAAAATAGCAATATAATGTCAAAAGTTTTTCTCACTATCCGCATTGTTTTTATTCATTCATGGGATGCTGCCGCAAATGTATTACAGTTAATCTTTTCAAAATGTGAAAATTGTTGCGTAGTTTCAAGGTTGTAAGGGCCCCACCTGTCATTGGGTGTGGTGATGTAATAGATAAGGGCGAAAAATTCCGCAAGTTCCTGTTCTCTAGCCAGGCTGGCCTTTTCTTTTTTTTTTTTCGAAAGGCTGAGCAAAATACTGGCGTTATATTGATAGGAGGTAAAAGAAGGTTAGGTTACATGTTGCCAGGCTGGCCTTTTCGGAGATTCTTGTACTTCTTGTTACCTTTTCCGTCCAAAAAGTGCTGCCTTAACGTCGATTGATTAAAATGCTCAAGCTGAGATTGTCGAAAGAATTTACGCCATCGGCAATACATAATTCGAACATGTACGCGAGCACTCAGCATTCAGTCAGTGTACTATCTATAATCTGCTCCACAAATCAGACAGCTACAGAATATCATCAATACCAGTATCAGCATTCATCAAACTAAATACAGGACACAAGAGGTATCGTCAGAGCATATATGCACACGTGACGCAACTTAAAGCTTCATCGATGAGAAGAAAAGCAGCACGCAGAAGGCTGTAGAAAGCAAAGACGTCTATGAATTCAGGCCACTCCGAGATAGATCTGATTAATCAAGTAATCAAAGCCAAATGTTCAGTGCTAATTCAGTACAAGATCAACTAAGAAAATCCCTTTGCAAAAGGAGTTCACAAACAGTAGCGTCTTCAGTCTAAAGACAAACTCGGATCAATCGCTGTCAAAAAAAAGGAAGAAAAACGCCCATGCAGAATGAACAGAATCGAACAGGACAGAGAACAGAGACTACTCCATCTTACGCGCCTAGTTGCTATTGGCTAGTTGTTGCTGCCTACATCGATCTACCTACTTGCGGTTTGCGATCTGTGAACGACGGCGAACACAGAGATGGAGGGCGATGCGCTGTACCGACTTGTTGTTGCAGGATCAACTGGCTGGACCTCGCGGACCAGCGGCGTCAATGGCGTCGCGCACGATCTGCTCCTCGGCCACGACGGCGTCGCGCATCCGGCGAACGGCCACCAACGACACGACCACCTCGCCGATGGCGGTGCTCACGTTTTTCTCAACCTTCCAGGCCTCTCTCCTGCGCACCCCTTGGCGCGGCGACGGAAGCTGCTTGTAAAGGCGATGGGCGCGCACGGCAATCTGGGCCTCCGAGATGGCGGAGCTCAGCCTCGTCTCCGCCATGACTTCCTCCCGAAAAGCTTGACCCCTGCGGTCGCTCCACTCCTGCCATGTCTCGTCGCACTCTTGGATGCCGAGTTCCGGGGCGCAGTCGACGAAGCGGTCGCCGGCGTTGTCTTAGTCGATGCCCGCCATAGTGAGGACACCCTGGGCGTTCTGGAGTGCTCCAATGACCGGCGGCGGGAGGGCGCACACGCTCGCGACGAGGTCCATGGCTGCACTGATCGCCCCTGGGAACACCGGCGCTTCGGAGAACACTCTGACGACCAGCTTCGCTGCCGCTGCGAGGGTGGCCTCGTGGTCCCGGTCGTCGCTTGTGGGAACGAAGGCAAACGCGTCGTCGACGAGGATCTTGGTGTCGTTGATGTCCTCGCGGAGCAGCGCGGCGGCCTTGGAGAGCGTCGCAAGTGCAGCTCGGGCGCTCAATTGGACCACCGCTAGTAGAATGTGGATCTTCGCAAGGTCGTGCGTCACCTGCTGTGCGATCGCCATCGGGTCCATCACCTCCTCCCCCGCCGCCGCCGCCGCCATCGGGTCCTCAGGGAGTTGCGCCGCCGCCTGCAGGTGAGTGCCGATGTCCGCAGGGTTGTCCGCCATCCTCTGCGCGATCTCTATCAAGTCCACTACCACCGGCACCGTCCTCGTCTACGATTCTGTGTGCAGAGACCCGCGTGTTCTGTATTGTGTTCACGGTGAGAGAAACCAGGAGACGTGCGCGTTTTTTACACCTGCAACAGGATGTGCCGATGGGATATTTTTATTTTTTACAGCAAATTACGGTGGTTTATGTTCTTGCTTGCACGACACGGCAATGAGTTTTACCGTGTGCTTGTGTCACTGACGCCCACTGGTCCGGTAGCCTCTAGAAACGGCGTGGTAAAAATTTTGTTACGGGTGTGCGTCCGCACGTTTCCGGATGATTTGCCGTTGAAAGATCAGGACGAAGTTCAAACTAGAATGAACCCAAGCTACATGTGTCCGTCGGTTCATTCTCACTTGATAGTGGGTCCCATCTGTCATCGGTCAAAATGGATAATTTATAGCAGCACAAGATTCCGGCGGGTGCCAACATGATATAGCTTGAGCATGAAAAATGCTACTACCTCCCATTTTTAATATATAATGCTTTAATTTTTAGACATTATATTTATTATTCATCTTAGTTAAAAATTTAGTATAAAGTATAATAGATTTACTATTGTATAAACGTTTGATTTTTTTATTCTATCAAACAACTGGCCGTTGGCTAGAACTTCGAGATTTAGAATGGAGCAAGTAAGTTCTAAGTTGCACTTTTAACTTATATTTTTAACTTATTATAGTTGTCATTATTAATTTATACAACTTTAGTTATAAATTTATGTAACTCGGTCATAAATATATGCAACTGCATCAAATGATTCATATCTTGATCTTTGGACGTAGAAAAAATCGTTTAAGAGATTTATTTTTTTAAAAAAAAGTTTGATTAATAGTCGGTCCTAAAGTATAAATATACATAGATATATGTCACATTTAAAGTATTTTTAATGATAGAAAAAGTCACAATAAAATAAACGATATTTTCAAATAAAATTTGAATAAAACGAATGGTCAAATATTACGTCTAAAGTAAAAGCATCAAACATTTAAAAATAGAGGGAGTAATTACTAATGTGAGGTGATGTTTTGTTTATGAGTTTTAACAGGATGGTGATAAAGCAACTTACATTAATTAATGTTTCAGTTTGATTTCATTTGTTGCAGATGCTTTCAGTCGATTCTATAAAGAACACACGGGTATCATGCGGCAAAATGATTTTAAACTCCTCCGGGACGTTCCATCGTTTTTTGCATGTCATATAAATAGATATAAAAATTTTACAAGATAAATTGATTTGTAATGTACTATCACTTCACATACATATAAATTTAAATTTGACTTCTAAAATTAAAGAAAACAAATATAAATATGAATATAAGCACAATACTCAAAGTTTAATTTGTTATTTTTGTTACAATTTAAACTTACATATTTGTAAAGTAATATATTATATATTAATCTATCTTACAATTTTTTTAAAAAAATTTATAACTATTTAAGATACCATGCATGCAACGAGAGTATGTTCCCTCGAGAGTTTAAAGTGATAACCTTTTTTTTTAATCAAGCGATAGGGAAGCTAGCGTGTTTTGGGAGTCAAAATACAAAATAGTTAAACAAGAAAGATGCGAAAGGAGACTGAGGACTGGAAGAACCTCAGAAAAAGGTACACCGCCGCATCACAATGCCGCTTAATTGATCAGTGTTTTATGTCATTCAGAGGTGCTGAAGCATTACGGCAAAATGCTTGTTACTTAATGCTACTAAATGCCGTTGGCAATACATAAATGGAGGTCTGAAACACTCGAGCTCAACGCAGCAATCAGTCACTCTGTCGGCTGCTTCACTTATTGATCAAACAAATATTTGTAGAACATCAACATAGTTCCAGAGTCTTAAAAAAAAATGTAGTTCTATAAAACTAATTATGGATTTGTCAGATAACATTCGACATAAAACGAGGGAGATTACTAACATATTTCTCCACCATCGGATCCGCGTTAAGATTCTTGCCCGGTTTCTTCTCCTCTCTCCGATGAGCTCCTACTCTTTTTGACGCTGGCAACACCCTAACTTCAACATAGGACCTATCGATTAGGGCTTAGGGTTAGGGTAAGAGGGGGTTAGAGAAGGGGGAAGAGGGAGGTTTCTTCAGACTTAGAGGAATGGCCGTGGGCAGCGGATACAGGCATGCGACGAGGCTACACCGCCGCTGCTGGAGCCACGGTGTTGGAGGAGGGCAGTGGGCAGCATCAGTGGCAAGAGTGTCAGATCCAGAGTGGTTAGGAGCTTGAGGAGGAGGAGATGCGAGAGGGGAGGACGCCAGTCTAGCGGGCCTTGCCGATGCCGATGAGGCCAAGGGCGGCACGCTGGGACGGGGAGGCAGCATTGAGCAAGTCGATCTGGAAGTGAGTGAGCGACGCGTCAGGATAAAGGATAGGGAATGGTAGAGTTAGTGTACCATCACAAATATTTCTTGCAAATATTATGTATATTCGGTCCCAACTAATTAAATATCCTATATAACGTACTATATCAATGACTACACAAACGAGAAGACACAAGCTATCACCGGAGCCTTTATGCAATGCACATATTGCAAAGCTGCATCGGTCAGAGCCAAATGTTCGGCGTAAATTCAGTACTAAATTAACAAAAGAACACAACTAAGATGTCATTTGTTTTGGCTTCTGACTTCTAGCTACTCCCTCGGTGTTCGTTAATACGTTTTCCAAAATACAAAACAGTGTGTTTTATCTTAAAAAAATCAAATAAATCTATTTTTTAAGTTTTAATAGTTAATATTTAATTAATCATGTATTAATAATATTTCTTGTTCTGTTTGTGGCTTTTCAAACACCCGCTAATAAGAAATCCCTTCGCAAAATGATCGGAGCTCCTCAGACACAATCTATTTGCTACTTGCTACAACAGAAAAAAAAAACGACCAATCGAAACCGGCTGGCTTGTAGGATGAACAGAACGCAACAGGACAGAGAACAGAGACTAGACTACTCGATGTTAGTACGCAGCTAATTACTATTCTCTAGTAGTAAGCGCTTCTGCTTACATCGAACTACAGCCTTGCGGGGCGTCGTCGATGAGCTTGAGCACGATCTGCTCCTCGGCGGCGACGGTTTCGCGCAACTCGCGAATGGCATCGAGCGCCGCGTCCACCTCCTCGATGGCGGTGCTCACGATCAGCTCGACCTTCCAGGCCTCCCTCGCTCGGACCTCTCCGCTCATCCTCAGCAACCGAGGATAATGATAGAGGCGGTGGGTGAGCACGGCTTGCTGGACCTCGCAGATGGCGAATTGCAGCCTCACCTCCACCGTGAATGACTGCACGTTGGCTTCGGCCATGTTGGAGACCCAGTCATGCCACGCCTCGTCGTCCTCCTGGATGCCGAGGAGCGGGGCGCAGTCGGCGAAGAGGATCCCCGCGGCGTGATGCTTGTTGGCCACCGACGAGATGAGTTCCCGGGGGCCCTGGAGTGTCCCAGGTTCCGACGGCGGGAGGGCGTACACGCCGGCGACGAGGTCCATGGCTGCACCGATCGCCGCAGGGAGCACCGGCGCCTCGGAGAACACGTTGGCGACGAGCTTTGCGGCCGCCGCGACTGCGAGGGTGGCCTCGTGGTCCGGGTCATCGCGTGCGGGCACGGTGGCAAACGCGTCTTCGAAGAGGGTCTTGGCGGCGTCCATGACCTCGCGGAGCAGTTCGGCGGCCTCGGCGAGCGCCGCGCGTGCAGTACGGGCGTTCGACTGGACCCGTTCCAGTCCAGCGCCTATAGCGGCAAGGTCGTCCGCCACGCTCTCCGGGCCCAGCAACTTGTCCATCACCTCGTCGTCCAACCACACCATCACCTGATCAAACGCCGCCTCCAATGCCTCCATCTCTGATTCTCTGTGTTTCTGTGTTGTGGAAGAGAGATTCAGGGTGAGAGGTAGGAGACGTAGGAGACGAACCAATTTATACTGTCTTATTGGGCTAACTGGGATTACTTGTGTGAGATGGCATTGAGATTTACCGTATGCTCCTAGTGACAGCGCCGCAAGAGGTTAAGAGTTCGTTACACTCTGGGGCCCCACATGTCAGAATCAGAATAATGCCTCCGCGTGAGAGCTACTAACCACGTTACTGAATGCTTTGCCGCGCGGGGATTGCGTCGAACTAGAAATCATCTGGAATGATCCCAAGCGGACTAGCGGTAGATGTGGCGGTCGAATCTTTCTCAAGGGTTAGTGAGTCCAATCTGTCATATCTTCGGTGGAAATTATTGGTGGTTAGTTAATTACAGTTGATGGTTATTTAATCCGGTTTTCTAGTGTCGTAAGCCGCCGTAATTTAATTACCGTCCTCATCAGTTTTACATACGTTCATGTTATGCACTCTGCCATCCCTGGAGCTAGCTAGTTCTGTAGCATACGGGCATGGGGTCCTCGAAACCCTGACCTATGAGCAGGGCCTTGTTTCAAAATGTGAGAATTGTTGCATATCTAGAAACGTGCTTTGTGCAGTAGGTTTGATGTTCCAGGATATGAAACAAAAATTATGGAGAGAGAGAGAGAATTTTTCTGATTTGTACTTAATTAACGTCTACATGCCCATGTTGGCTAGGGTACGTGTGCTCATTGGCATGACGTCTAGAAACGTGCATGTTGCGTGTATCAAAATGTGAACAAGAAGTGGTTGCAAGTCCATGGAGATAGATACAGAATTTTCTGATTTGTACTTAGCGTCTACCTGCACATTAGCTGGTCCGTGTGCTCATTAGCTTTTATTACTGCGTCCTCTAATTTTTCGCTCTGCATTTCAGAAGAAAAATGGTGTGTGTCTCCCGCGCTCATATTTCCATCAAAGAAAAAGAAATGACGGACGTCGAACTGCATCGATCAGAAGGAAAGCAACATGCAAATTCAGCTTAAACACAAAGCGGAGACGTCGCATATGAATTCACGCGCCATTCCAATAGACAACACGTTATTCACGAAGTTGATCAAAATCCAAAACGTGATGCGCTGACTATTAATCAACTAATCCAAGCAAAACATGCGGTTGCAAATCAGTACTAGATCATCAAAACGACAAAACTAAACTCAGATCAATCGCTAGTAAGGCAAAACCGGCCTGCAGGATGAACAGAACCGATCCAGGACAGTGAACAGAGACTACTACTCGATCTAAGCGGCTAATTATACCATTGGCGAGTAGTCGCTGCCCACATCGATCTACCTACTTGCAGTTTGCGATCTGTGAACGACGCGAACACGGAGATGGAGAGTGATGCGCTGTCTGTACCGGCCTTGTGTTGCAGGATCAACTGGCTGAACCTCCCCGAGCGGCGGCGTCGATGGCGTTGCGCACGATCTGTATCTCGCCCGCGATGGAGCCGCGCATGAGTACAATGGCCTCCAGCACCGCGTCCACCTCTTCGATGACGGTGCGTAGGATCTCCTTCACCTTCAAGGCCTCCAACATGCGCTTCCGTCGGTGCGGCGACTCATCCTGGTAGAAGCGGTGGACGCGCACGGCATGCTGGGCCTCCCAGATGGCGGCGTTCAGCCTCGCCTCCGCACTGAATCTGTACAGAAGGGCTCTGCGCCTGTGGCTGCTCCATGCCTCCCATGTCTCGTCGTCCTCGTCGATGCCGAGGTTCGGGCTGCAGTCGGCGAAGAGATGGCGGGCGCGGTCATGGTCGTCGGACACCGTCCTGAGGAGGTCGCGGACGCCCTGGAGTGCCCCGGTGACTGACGGCGGGAGGGCGTACACGCTAGCGACGAGGTCCATGGCTGCACTGATAGCCCCCGGTAGCACCGGCGCCTTGGAGAACACGGCGGGGACCAGCTTCGCGGCCGCTGCGAGGGTAGCCTCCGGGTCCCGGTCATTGAGCGCGGGGACGACGGCAAACGCGTCGGCGAAGAGGATCTTGGTATCGTGGATGTCCTCGCTGAGTAAGCCGTCGGCCTCGTCGAGCGTCGCGCGTGCAGCATGGGTGGTCGACAGGACCACCTCCAGTTGATTGCCGACTGCCACAAGCAAGGCCGCCGCCTCCTCCGCGATCTGCATCGCGCCTGTCACCTCCTCCTCCTCCGCCCCCGCCGCCGCTGCTTCCGCTTCTAGTGGTTCAACCGGCACCGCCATCTCCGACTCTCTGTGGCTACGTGTGTGCGCGTGTTCTGTGTTGTGCGAGAGAGATTTTAGTTCAGGGTGAGAGGTAGAAGGAGACGAGCCCATATTTATATACTCCGGGAATGCCGGATGAGATGGGCTTGCCTGCGCGAGACGGCGATGAGATTTACCGTCTTATTCAATCACTGACAACGTGGACCCCACATCAGCTTCTAGAGACGGCGCCGCGAGGGGGTAAAATGTTTGTTACAGGCTGGGGTCCACCGTGTGAGCCCCGCTTGTTAGGCTGGGGTCCACATTACCTTTATTTGTATCTTTCCCACACGAACTTTCTGCGTTGCTGCATGTCTATTGATTGAGCAAACGCTCAAATTAAAAAGGGATTTGCTAAATGTCATTCGATAAAAAAACTCGATAGATTCCTTTTATAGATTTTTGATCCTCTGATCAATTCTAAGGTTTGTACTCTGTGACCTTCTTCTATTTCGGTGACTTCGACAATCTCCATCGACAACGGCGGGAGCCTCAACTCTGACACAGCACCCACGAATTAGGATTTATGATTGAAGTTGAGATATAAGAGGGAAGTTAGGGGAGGGGAAGCGAGGGGTTTCCCTAGTCTTAGACAGAAGGCCGTGGGTGACGGGCAGATTAGGCAAGACAGTAAAGATGCCTCCCCGACAGTAAATAGGGTCAGTAGCGGGGGTGACAGGTGAAGGAGGCCATGTGGTTAGCAAGTAGGGATGGTGAAGCCGTCAGACACGAAGAAGACGGTGAGACGAGAGAACTCGCTGCCATCAGCTTCGGGAGGAGGAGGAGAAGGGGGGAGGGGTAGGAGGCCGGGCAAGGGAATAGTGGCGCACGAGAGTAAGGAAGGAGGAGGGGGGGTTAGGGTTATGGGGAAGTTGCACGAATCTTAACGTAAACGTAAATCTAATATAATGGTCTAATATTTGTATGATATGAGGTGGGATTTTTTGTCACATGTTATATAGACAGCCTTAATTAAAAGTGTCCAAGGCATGAGGAGTACTACTACCATATATACGTGCGGGTGTAAGATGAACTAACAGTTAATGGGTTATGCATCATAAGATGGAAATAAAAGAATCCAGTTGGCAGTTGCTAGCACTGAAATGCAATGCTGCTTTTGATATGCAGCTTGTGACTTGTTCAGATTTTTTAAGAAGCGCTGATGCATAACGGCGAATGTCTGTGTACATAATTCGAACATGCGTACTTAGCTTAGCAGTCAGTCACCGCGTAAAAACACATCGACGGAGCACATATGCACACATGACGTAACTTGCCGAAAATTTATGGTCAGCAAACTGCATCGATCAGAAGGAAATTAAGCAACATGCAAACTAAGCTTTATAAAACAGCGATGCAACTGGATTCACCCCACTGCAACACGCTATAGGTTGATCAAATGCCAGGTTAACGTACTAGCAAAATGCTCTGATTAACCAACTAAGCCAAGGAAAATGTTCAATGCTAATTCAGTACTAGTTCATCAGAAGAATAATCCCATTGCAAAAGGAGCTCGGACACAGCGTGCTCATCGTGATGCGCTGTACCGGCTTGGCGTTGCTGGATCATCGCGCATCACGGAGCAACGTCTTTGATGGCGTTGCGCACGATCTGCTCCTCGGTGAAGACGGCGTTGAGCAACCGGTGAATGGCACCACCAGCGCAGTGTCCACGTCTTCAATGGCGGTGCGCGGGATCTGGGCCTCCCTCATGCGCTCCTCTCGGTTCGGCGACTGAGCCTGGCAGAGGCAGTGGATGCGCACGGCATGCTGGGCCTCCCAGATGGCGGAGCTCAGCCTCATCTCCGCCGCCTTTCCCTGCCGAAAGGCCTTTTCGTGATGGACTCTCCACTCCAGCCACTTCCTGTCGCCGCCCGGTTGGATGCCGAGGTCCGAGGTGCAGTGGACCAAGCAGTCGCCGGCGTCGTCATGGTCGTCGGTCACCTTACTGAGGACGTGCCGGGCGTCCTGGAGTTTCCCAGCTTCCGACGGTGGGAGTGCGTACACGCTGGCGACGAGGTCCATGGCTGTCCTGATCGCCCCTGGAAGCACTGGCCCCCCGGAGAACACGCTGGCGACGAGGTCTCGGCGGCGTCAATGTCCTCGTCGAACAGGTCGGCGGCCTCATCGCCAGCCCATGCGGATCGCCGCAAGGTCGTCGGCCGCCTGTTGCGCGATCTCCACCCAGTCCATTCACCTCCGTCTCGACCGGCACCGCCTTCTCCTACACTCGCTGCGTGTGTGCGTGCGCGTGCGTTGTGTGTTGCGTTGGAGAGATCAGCGTGAGAAGCAGGAGAAAAACCCCATCTATACGCTGCGAATGGGACATGCTAACGAGATATTTTCAGTTTGTTACAGCATATTACGGTGGCTAAGGGGTGTTTGAATTGACTTATTGTGTTAGCTTATAAGCCGTATGCAAAACGAGAAATATTATTAGCGTGTAATTAATCAAATATTAACTATTAAAAACTTAAAAAATGAATCTATTTGATTTTTTAAGATTTTATATAAAAAATTTTTATAAAAAACACACCATTATACGTTTTGAAAAACATACTAACGGAAACCAAGACATAAGTAATAAGTAAAAAAGAACATCCCTTAATTAGGCTTACTTACGCGAGACGGCATCATGATTTACCGCTGACTCTTGTCATTGACAATGTGCTCATCATGTCCACTTTACCTCAAGGAACCGACATGCAAGTCTAACTTCTGTAAATGGCTCCACGGTAAGGGGGGTAAGAAGAAGTTTATTTATGAACTGGGCTCCACATTGTGTGCCCTCACATTCAGAACGCCACATCATGGGATGCTCTACCCCTCGAGGATTGACGATGAATGCCAAATGGGGTAAAAGTTTCAAATCTTATCTAAATCCTATTCAGAATGTTTGTGACAATTTTGGATGCATAAAGAGTAGTTAGTCAAATTGGACGAATATTTTTTTTATAAAATGGATTAAACCCCAGCCTCTACGCCCGCATGAATATAGACAGCCACAAGTTGGACAAATATGTATGTAAATATTGTAAAGTTAGGGGCCCAATTGCATATGCCACACAATTTCAAGATATTTTTTCTTCTTATTGCTCTATCCCAAACAAGTAGCTATATTTTGGAACGAATAGAATAAAAATATAATGACATTTTTATGGACGCCTGCTTATAATAACATCTATTGTGGCATTTTTCTAATTAAAATGCTTTCAAATGGACTATTTAGGTTATTATCTAGAAAAATGGATTATTTAGGCATTTTACTCAAAAAGTAAAAATAGAAGGGAGATCAGGTTTTCTATGTAGATAGAATCAGCAAAGTTTTCGTACAAATTTTTGCACAGAGTTAGTGTTTTTATTATTAGAATTGAATTCGACTACAACACTTGCTTTATTTCTATAATACGGTTACATGAATTTTGAAATACAGTTGTTGACACCCGAGGATTAAATTCCCGAACACCTAAAGCATACGCCATATGTACAGCAAGATGTAAAATGATCTTGGCCATTGGGTTGCGCACGATCTGCTCCTCATCGGCCACAATACTGAGGATGCGCCGGGTGTCCTGGAGTGTCCCAATGTCCGACGGCTGGAGAGCGTACAAGCTAGCGACGAGGTCCATGGCTGCAGTGATCGCCCCTGGGAGCACTGGCGCATTGGAGAACGCGCTGGCGAGGCTGGCGTCGTCACCGCGTGCTGGAACGACGGAGAACGCGTCGGTGACGAGGATCTCGGTGGCGTGGATGTCCTCGTCGAGCAGCCCGACGGCCGCGTCGAGCGTCGCGCGTGCATCCTCGGAACTCCGCGAGGTTGTCCGCCACCTGCTGCGTCTTCTCCATCCAGCACATCGCCTCCTCCACCTCCGCGGCATCCTGCAGCTGCACCCCGATCGGAACCGAGCGTTTGTGCGCGTGTGTTCTGTTGTGTGTTGGTGTGGGAGAGAGATTCCGGTGGGAGGGAGAGGCCGGAGTGGGCCCATTTATACACCGATAATGGGTAGGCAGGTGGGATATTTTTACAGCGCACAAATATACTGTATTAGAGCGGATAATTGGGCTTTCTTTGGCGTGACAGGTATTGAGATTTACCACAAGGGACCCACGCGCAGGTGTAGCTTCTAGAAACGCCCGCGGCTGCGTGAACAAAATTTGGGACAGGGCCTCTAACCCAAGCGTCTAAGGCCCATATTAGATTCTTGCTATCTAATGTATCAATCTATCTCAGATTTGCTTTTGATTAAATATTTGATTTTTTAAATTCTGTTAAAAAATAATGTTGGCCATTAGATGCAACTTTAAGATTCAAGATAGAGAAAGCGAGTTACAAACTACACTTTTAACTTGTTGTAGTTACCATTATCGATCAGGCCTAACTTTAGTTATAAATTTGTACAACTCAGTCGTAAATATATACAAAAATTTATTTTTTTAAAACGTTTGACCAATAGATGATCCTTCGAAACATGGTCTATGTATTAAGTAATTTTTATTTTTTTTCTTCCGTATTCTTCTGTATTTCGAGCGGTGAGGAGTGTCGCGCGCGTGTCATGGGCTCTCTTGGCCTCTGATTCACTTTGTTTCCAATCGTGCTCCTTTTGATCGAACTGTTGGATTTTATTTGGTACCTGGTGGTACTAAAACCTTACCACCTCATGGACCATAACAAAGCTCACACGGTATTCTATATATAAATTAACACAAAGTTTCATTATTTTACAACTGAACTACAATTTTACAAGATCTTCAAGAAATACTACAATTATAGAATTTCATGTCAGAAATTTTTCCGGCAGTTTTTTTTTGGGGTCAACAAACCCATCTATTCGAGCCAGATTGATTAGTTCATATAACAACTTTGCATACGGTTATCCTTCTCGAAGAAATTACAAGGATCAGGTACCCATAAAGACCTGAGTTAGGATCGGGTTTAGTTCGTTCATAAGTTCATCACGTCGTTAAATGAAAACAATTATACTTCTCAACAGAAAGATGATATAGGTATACTTTGCCTTGAAATTACTTTTATCAATTTTCCAATCTTTATAACTAAAGTATAAATAGCCATAAAAAAATTTATAAAACTCTCCGTATATCATGGTGACATTCTATTTGACTTTACATAAAACTAGCAGCGCAAATGAGCGGGCTATCCTGCTAGTTAATTTGATCACATCGTACGTTTTCAATATAGCCATGCGCAGCGATATTGATCGAGAGCAAACGAATTATAATACGCCATTCGTCAAGTTGATAAGAGGCCAGAGTGCAAATGGTAATCTATCCATTTATCCAGTGTCAAAATTTTCAGTACAACATGATAAAGAATCACAAGAAAGTTTCTCAAAAAAAAAAAAAGAGTCTGTCGCAAGCAGCGTTTTAAGCTCAACGACGAACCAAACTGATAAAGTCGGACCGAACTGGACAGAAGAGATAAGTAATTGCAGCCTACATCGATCTACCTACTTGAAGTTGCGATCATGGTTGGCGATCGGTAATTAGGAAGACGGATATATGGAAGGCGATGCTTGGCGTAATGGCGTTGCAGGATCATCCGGATCGGGCCTCGCGCGCGGAAGCCGAAGCCTCCTCGACGCCCCACTGCCGCACCAGTATCTCCTCGTGCTTGACGCTGCCCCTCATTTCGCGCAGCGCCGCCAGCGCCTCGTCGAGCTCATCGATGGCGGTGCGCAGGAACTGCTTGGCCTCCGCCATGTGCTTCCCGCGGTGCGGAGACTTGGTCACGCAGAGGGGGTGTACACCCTGCGCACCTGCGGCCGCCTTGACGGCGGCGGACAGCCTCAGCCTCGCCTGATCTCCGTGCTCGACGGCGAGCTCCTGGTAATCTCTCCAATCTTGCGACAAGGCCGGACTGCCCGGTCGATCGACGAGCTCTGGGGTGCTGCGGATTGTTGGAGAAAATAAAATTACACTGTTAACTAAAATTGATTCACTGAGTTTATTTCCTTAGAAATTCAATCACCTATGCGGAAAATTTAATTCTAATCACTGACCTGCTTGTGAAGTCATCTTAACTTGATTTCTTCTTCTTCTCTGCTTCCTCTTCTTCTTGATGCTTCTCTACGTGTGTGCGCCGACGGATGGATTGATGAAGACCTCACGAACCCCTTCTAGTGCGTTTGTGGATCGGGCACAATTAGGGTTTGTAGTTGGAGACCGAGCGGCGTCCCGTTCTTCTCCAATTTCTCTTTTATATGTGCACTAGTGGGGCTCGGGGGTTTCCTTCGGTTTAGGAGGTTCGGTTAAATTCACCGATCACGGATTCTATTCGTTATCTTATCTCTAAGCCAATAAAACAACCAACATTCTCCCCTTGATTTAGAGGCTTAATTAATTTCTAAGTCTATTAAGTAAAACAGCTCCCCAAGGCAATGTGTCATAACAACTTTAAACGTCATTAAGACTACAAGACCTATAGTTCACTATAATACTTAAATAAACTCACATCTTAACTTAGCGGGTGTTGATTGAAAAATTAATCCCCTATTTCCAGGATCTTAGTCAAAGACAATCACTTAATCCCATGCCGGCTACATGTTCTTTAAATAAGTTGGGAGGTAAGCCTTTGGTTAGCGGATCCGCAAGCATAAATTTAGTATTTATGTACTCAATCTTAATTGTTTGATCCTGGACTCTATCTTTCACAACATGATATTTAATGTCAATGTGTTTGGCAGCTTCACTTGACTTGTTATTACTCGTATAGAATACTGCAGCTTCATTATCGCAGTATATAACAAGTGGTCTCTCAATGCTGTCAACCACTTTTAATCTTAGGATGAAATTCTTAAGCCATACGGCCTGCCCCGTCGCATGGTAACATGCTACAAATTCCGCTTGCATTGTCGACGATGCAGTAAGCGTTTGTTTAGAGCTTTTCCACGAAATAGCTCCTCCCGCAAGGGTGAAAATATATCCTGAATTGGATTTCTTTGTGTCTACGCACCCCGCGAAATCAGCGTCTGAATAGCCAAGGACTTCAAGCTTATCAGACTTTCTGTATGTAAGCATGTAATGTTTAGTTCCTTATAAATAACGCAGAACTTTCTTTACTGCCTTCTAGTGGTCCATTCCTGGTTTAGACAGAAATCTGCCAAGCATCCCTGTGACAAATGCTAAGTCTGGTCGCGTACAGACTTGTGCATACATCAAGCTTCCGACAGCTGAAGCATAAGGTACCTTGTCCATTTCTTTAGATTCTAACTCATTTCTTGGACTTTGGAATAATACGAATTTATCGCCCTTCATTATTGGAGCAGGTGAAGAGGCGCATTTACTCATATTATATCTTTCTAAGATTCTTGAGATGTAAGCTTTCTGAGATAGTCCTAGCACTCCCTTGGACCTATCTCGGTGAATCTCAATGTCCAAAACATAAGATGCTTCACCAAGATCTTTCATATCAAATTTTGATGACAAGAATTCTTTAGTTTCTCGCAGCAGGTTCTTATCGCTGCTTGCTAACAAAATATCATCAACATAGAGTACTAGGATGATGAATTTACCACCTTTATATTTAACATAAATACAGTTGTCCACCTCATTCTCCTTAAATCCGAACTGTCTGATGATCTGATCGAATTTAAGATTCCATTGCCTAGACGCTTGTTTAAGTCCATAGATGGATTTATTAAGCTTGCATGCTAAATGGCCTTTTCCTTCCATAACAAAACCTTCCGGTTGTGTCATGTAAACATTTTCTTTTAGGTCACCATTTAGAAATACAGTCTTTACATCCATTTGATGGAGTTCTAAGTCAAAGTGAGCCACTAGCGCCATGACAATTCTGAATGAGTCTTTCTTAGAGACAGGAGAAAAAGTTTCATTATAATCAATTCCTTCTCTCTGTGAAAAACCCTTGGCAACTAGCCTTGCTTTGAATCGTTCGATGTTCCCTCTAGAGTCAAGCTTGGTTTTGTAGACCCACTTACAGCCTACGGTTTTGACTCCTTTAGGAACTTCTACTAAATCCCATACTTTATTATGGCTCATTGATTTTAGTTCATCTTCCATAGCCTGAAGCCACTTAGATGAATCCTTGCTGTTTATTGCTTCTTTAAATGATGTGGGATCGTCTACCTTCCCCATGTCTTCTTCATTCATGTATACTTCATAATAATCAGGGATGGCAGATCTCCTCACCCGCTGTGACCTTCTCAATTCTTGAGTTTCATTGTTTGTCACTTGAGGTTGAGGATTTTCATGTGGAGGTTCTTCTTCATTATGTGTCACTTCAATCTGTTGAGGCTCATCATCATTATTACTCTCAATACTTTCCTCAACAGAATGTGTAGTACCCGACGGTCCAGAATTACCCGTTGGCGGTGCTACATCACGTGGCACATTAGAAATTATGGGGATGTTCTGAATAATTGGAATATCAGTCTCTCGGATTTCCGGAGTTTGAATATTAGCACGAATTTCCTCAAGATTAATTTCTCTTGTCTGTGAGCTCCCTCATTTATTGTCCTCAAGAAAGACAGCATGTATAGTCTCCACAAATTTAGTAACCCGATCTGGGCAATAAAATCGGTATCCTTTGGATCTCTCGGGATAACCGATAAAATGACAGCTCACAGTCTTAGAATCTAATTTCTTTAATTGTGGATTAAATATTCTGGCCTCCGCACGACAGCCCCACACACGTAAATAATTGAGTGTCGGTTTTCTTCCGGTCCACAATTCATAAGGGGTCTTAGGCACTGATTTACTAGGCACTCTACTGATTATGTGTGCAGCTGTTTTAAGTGCTTCAATCCACAGCTTAGGTGACGGAGTAGAGTGATTCAGCATACTGCGCACCATATCCATGAGTGTGCGGTTGCGTTGTTCTGCTACTCCGTTCTGCTGAGATTCTCCAGGCATGGAATATTGGGCAATAATCCCATGTTACTGGAGATACAAGGCAAATGGATCAGGAATTTGCCCAAATGGAGCGTGTTTCCCGTAGTATTCACCACCACGGTCCGATCTCACAATTTTAATTTTAGCATTATGCTGATTCTCCACTTCAGCTTTAAATATCTTAAATTTCTCAAGAGATTCGGAACGGTCGCTTATGGGGTAAATGTAACCATAACGGGAATAATCATCTGTGAATGTTATAAATGAATCAAATCCATCCACAGATGTCACCGGGAACGGTCCACAAATATCAGTGTGAATTATTTCTAGTGGACTTGAGCTCCTAGTGGCTCCTTTCTTTATTGTTTTAGTGAATTTTCCCTTAATGCAATCTATGCAATGATCCGCGTCAGAAAAGTCTAAGGGAAGGAGTATCTCTTCTCTTATGAGACGTTCAATTCTCCCCCTAGAAATATGGCCTAAGCGACAATGCCATAATTTCGACGACGTCTCATTTATCACATTCATTACTTTATCATTGCAGACATTATTAACATTCAGGACCATGTCATCCAAAGAGAGCAAAAATAGCTTATCTCGCACGAAGGCGAAGCCAATCACTTTATTATCTAATTTAATGTAACATATTCTCTTTGAAAAATGACAGTCATAACCAATTTCTGTCAACACTCGAACAGAAATAATGTTTCTCTTAATTGAGGGAGCAAATAAAACATTATTCAGAATTAAATTGTAGCCACTAGGGAGTCTAAGTGCTAGGTCTCCAACGGCCTTCACTTCGATCTCCGCTCCATCAGCTACTCTTAGGATTCGCTCCCCCTTTGCTACCGCCTGGACAGTAGTCAATCCCTGCAATGAGTTACAGACGTGCATAGTGGCACCTGAGTCAACCCACCAGGTATTAATGGAGAATTCAGAGTAAAATAACTCATTAACATTTGATATTTCATCAATCTCATTTATACCTTTCTTAGCTAGCCACTCTCGGAAGCGTGGACAATCCCTCTGCCAATGTCCATCTTTACTACAAAACTTGCAATATGGACTTGCAGTGGTGGAGGCAGCTAAAGCTTGAGACTGAGGATGCGGCTTTGCTTGAGCAGTGTTACTCCCTCCAGATTTATGAGGGTGATATGGCTTCTTTCTGCCACTACCCGAGCTTTGGCCTTGATTTGTTTTCCTCTTGCCTTTAGCATGGATGAGGTTGAGCTGATCTTTAAGTTTCTGCTTGTCAGCCTTTTGTCGCTCTTCCTCTTCCACTGAGTGGGAGATCAATTCTGTTACGGTCCACTTCTCTTTCTGAGTATTATAATTAATCTTGAAGGGACTATAGTCAGGACCAAGAGAGTTCAATATGAAATGCACTAAAAAACCTTCAGACAATTCCATGTCCATGGTCTTTACTGTATGTGCCATATGAGTCATCTCAAGGATGTGCTTTCTTACACCACCTTTACCATCATACTGGCTGGTGATCAGCTTACTTATTAAGGTACTGGCATGACTCTTAGATGAAGTCTTAAAGTTCTCTTCAATGTTTGCCAAGTACGTCTTAACATCGTTTGAGTTCGTAATCCCTCCAATAATTCCTGGAGCGATAGTACTCTTGATGTACATGAGAGACATTCTGTTGGACTTTTCCCAAGAGGCCACTTTTTCTTCGTAACTCCACTTGGTATTATCATAATCTTCCTGACTCATTTCGTCAGTGTACTTGGGCTCCACAGGGGAGTCCTCTCTTAGTGCTAAGTCATAGTCCAACATGCCAAGATTTAGTAGCACATCGTTCTTCCACTCAGCGAAATTTGTCCCATCAAGGGGTGTCACAATTTTAAGCTGTCCCAATGCTGAAAATAACCAATGAAAAAAAAATATTAGTAAATATATTGCATATGATTAATTTGCGTTGGCTCAATCAATCACATGCGATGATGGGCTTCTTTTCTAAATTTAATCACCGTTGGGCAGAAAAAATTTAGAAAATATATGAAGTGACCAAAAATAATCCTTAATTACATCACCGTTGGGCAGAAATAATTAAGGAAATAATATTATTAATTTATTTGACATGAAATTATAATTAACGTTGGTCAAAAATAATTTCACATCATAAATATTCTCTAGCAAAACTTCCCGTTGGTTCCATTCAGCTAGAAATAATTTTCAGAGTGCTTAGAATAATTTTCCATAATTTTTCAGCATTTTTAATGGCCAAGAAAGCATATAAAGGGATTTCTGTAAATAACAAATGAATAAAACAGTGGGAATTGATTTAATTTCAAGCGCGGGCGCGGGGCGCGGGCGCGGGCGCGATCGCTGGCGCGGGCGCGGGGCCCGGGCGCGAGGCGCGCGGGCGCGAGCGCGCGGGCGCGATGTCGGCCGTTCCGTTCGATCCAGATCGAACGGCTACGGTCATCCCCACATCTGATTTTGTTAGCGCCGTCCGATTCAATCCGACGGCTGAGATCATTTTTTTTTTACCGGGTCAAAGCCATCGGCTGTCGGCGGCCGAAGCCCTAACCCTATCCCCGATTGATCCCCTTTTCTTCGCGTATTCTTCCCGACGCGCTCGACGAGCAAGCGGCGGCGGTGACAGCGACGGCTATGGCGACGACGCGCCGAGCGAAGCAGCGGCGACGACGGCCAATGCCCGTCTTTCCTCTTCCCCCTCCGTCCCCAGTTCTCCTCCCCGTGCGCTACAGCAACACCGAGGCGAGCCTCGGTCTCGCGCGGCCGAGCGACGGCGCGAGACCGGTCTGGGGCAGCAGGATGGCTTAGCGGCGAGGCGAGGAGGTAGTTCCCGAGGCACGGATGCGAGCACATCGGCAGCGAAGACGACGAACAGGGTAAGATAATCCCGATTTCATTGTATTTGCGTTGATTTTGGGTCTTATTCAAATTAGGGTTCTTCGGATTTGGGGATTTTGATCTTTGCCGAGTTAATTGATGATGACTTCACTAAGGGATGAAGATTTTGGGATTAAATTCTAAGGGGTTTGGCTTTGATACCACAATGTTGGAGAAAATAAAATTACAGTGTTGACTAAAATTGATTCACTGAGTTTATCCCCTTAGAAATTCAATCACCTATGCGGAAAATTTAATTCTAATCACTGACCTGCTTGTGAAGCCATCTTGACTTGATTTCTTCTTCTTCTCTGCTTCCTCTTCTTCTTGATGCTTCTCTGCGTGTGTGCGCCGACGGATGGATTGATGAAGACCTCACGAACCCCTTCTAGTGCGTTTGTGGATCGGGCACAATTAGGGTTTGTAGTTGGAGACCGAGTGGCGTCCCGTTCTTCTCCAATTTCTCTTTTATATGTGCACTAGTAGGGCTCGGGGGTTTCCTTCGGTTTAGGAGGTTTGGTTGAATCCACCGATCACGGATTCTATTCGTTATCTTATCTCTAAGCCGATAAAACAACCAACACGGATGAGGCAGTTCACGTCTCTGTTGTTGTCAATGGCGATCCTGAGATCGAAGCGCGCGTCCTGGAGTAGCCCGACGACCGGCGGCCGGAAGACGTACACGCTGGCGACGAGGTCCCGGGAGGCGCGGATGGCGCCTGGGAGCACCGGCGCCCGGGATAACACCCCGGCGACCAGCTTCGCGGCGGCGTCGACGCTGGCATCGCCGATGCGGAGCAGGGCCCCGCCTGGCGCCGGCAAGAGAGCGAACAAGTCGGCGGCGAGGATCTCAGCGGCGTCGGTGTCCTCCTGGAGCAGCCCGGCTGCATCGGCGAGCGTGTCGCGCGCGGCCTCGGTCTACCGCATGACCGCTGCCAGCCGAGACTCGATTCGGTCGATGTACTGCACCACCTTCCCCGTCGCCCCAGTCCAGTCCGTCACCTCCTCCTCCGCCACCATTGACGCTGCGTTGTGTTGTGTTGGGTGGTGTGAGAGAGATTCTGTGGTGGGATGTGGGGCGGATGAGGCTAGTACTAGCAGTATTAACTACAGCGTCTTAACAGTGGCTCACTTAGCTTGCTTGCGCGAGAAGGTATTCAAGTTTACTGCCTGCCTCTGTCACTGACGGTGGGCCTCCCTGACCGTCCACTTCTAGACTAAACAATGGCCCCATGGTAATTTCAGGAAACAGAATGACAGCTGGAAGACAGGAGGGTAAAAAGTCCGTTGCATGGTGGGGCCCGCAGAGTGAGGTGCAGGGCATCCCAAAAAGTGCGTGTTTGATGGCATGTATATTTGAATTTTCTACCGTATTCCACTGCCACCGACTTAACCATAGCCGCATTGCCTTCATAAATCATACGGAGTAGATTCACAGTCATAATCAAACCGAGAAGATAAAAGTAGTTTACCATGCATTGTTGGAGAAGGGCATGCAAAGAGACGAATCTCGCAAGGTTAGAAATTCATTTTGTAACAAATAAAGACATAATGTATGATTCTGTTTATGAATAAGGACATTTCTTATTGGCATGTGGGTAACAAGAGGATTATCATTCACAACACAATATATTCTCAAAAAAAATCATGCATAGCCCAATTAAGCTGTACAAAGCAGAGATATATCCAACTGATCAAGCTGAACCTCTTTTGTAGCGTGATACATTTCATTGGAAGTGTGCATGCATGCATGCCATGGGTTAGAACGAACCAGGATCATCACCTGAGGCTTATTTGTAATGTAGTCAGAATCACAATCTACAGATATTCTCGTGGAAACAATTCTCAGATTAACAAAAGCTGTAGAAAGCAGAGACAAGTATTAACAACATTCCAATACGCGATTGAAACTAGACAGCCTCAAAGAAAAATATATGATTCTAATTAATTGAGCAAACCAAGGTATCGTATCATGCGTGCCTGTAAAGTGTAAAACTCTTCACACTTCACCATGAAACAACATGCACATAAATACTCAATTTTATTCGGCTCACCCCAGCAATTAACGTTAAACATATATATCTGTTATGAGTTGCCAGATTATTTATTTATTTATCAGTCATCTGAACTTGTACGACGTATTGCCTAAAGCCCTAAGCCTGTGCAATATGTACTGCTCATGCTTGCCATTTTTTATTGGATCAAAAAAATAATGTTCTAACTTAAAATAGAAGAGCTGTATCCCACATATATGAAACAAAAAAATTATAAGTAAATAAGTAATGCAGAGAGAAATATAAAAAGCGCTGTATGTGACCTCATGGAGATATTAAATAATGCAAACTAAAATTGTGAGCTGTTGGGAGTTGATATAATATTGGTTATAAGGGTGATTGATATATTAGAGAAAAACCAACCACTTGACAAATAGATGATCCCGGTTCTTGATGCTGGACGAAAGCAACAAATCAACTTCGTCAGTCGCTCAGTGCTATGTGGCATGTGGGTAACAAGAGGAACACCACATAACAGATAACACAACAGAGACAAATAAAATCATAGATATATCCAACTGATCAAGCTGTGCAGCCATAGGCCAGAGCTGAATCCGTTTAATTAATGAACACCATATACCTTATGATATACTGATAACACATGCATGCATGACATTAATTTGAGAACGAAATTAAACAAGATCATCAACTAAGCCTTATTCCTAATGTAGTCAAGAGTCACAATCTGCACATGTCTCTAGCAGAAACATGCGAACCAATTCTCAGATAAACGAAAGCAGTTGAAAGCAGAGACAAGTATTCACAACACTCCATGACTCCAATACGCTTTGCAGCAAACTGATCAGATGCTTGATTAATCCACTTATCCAATTAAAGCCAAATGGTCAGTACTAACTACTTCTTCAAATCTACGATCAAATTCAATTCAGAATCTCCCTCACACACGGTGTCCTTAGCTCTACAACTGACTAAACGCTGATCGATCGCTAAGCTAGAAAATTAAGAAAACAAGAAGTTCAGAAACAGAGCAGAGACTCTTCCTACTATCTACTCAGATCGATCGCTAACCTAGAAATTCGATGAGAAAAACCTGCAGAGACGAACAGGACAGAACAGAGCTAGCAAGTAGATGATGCCCACATCGATCTTACAGTTTGCGATCTGCGAACGACGCGAACACGGAGATGGAGGGCGAAGATCTGCCTCTGCTCTGTACCGGCGTGGAAAGAGGATCCCCCATTTGGTTGGTCCTCGCAGAAGCTTGCGGCGCCTCATGGATTCATAGCCATAGGGATGTGGATGTTGCCGATGACTTCATGAAGGATCTGCTCCTTCAACGCGACGGCGTCGCGCACGATATCCAACGCCACAAGCGCCTTGTTGACGTACTTGATGGCCACGAGCAGGTTCAACTCGAGCTCCCTCATGTGCTCCTTGCGCTCCGGCGACTCGACCAGGCAGTGGGAGCGGACACGCTCCGCCGCATCCATTGCCTCCCAGGCGACGACGTTCAGCCTCGCCATCGCCTCAGTTGCGAATTTCGTGATCCGCACCGTCTGGCTGCTCCACACCAACCACGTCAGGTCAGACAGGTCGGCCGTTCGAACGTGGAGGTACGGGGCGCAGATGAGGAAGTGGGATTCGACATTGCCGTGGAGGCCCCCGAAGCCGAAGGCGGCCGAGAGATTTCTGATGGCTTCATTGAGTAGCCCCGGGGTCGCCGGCGCCTGATCGTCGAGGTTGAAGTCGAACACGGTGGAGATGAGGTCCCTGGCGGCGCGGATGGCCCCTGGGAGCAGCGGCGCCCCGGAGGACACGCTGGCGAAGAGCTTCGCCGCCGCGTCGACCGTGGCGTAGGGGAGCGGGGCCTGTCCTTCGGGCACAAGGACGGCCAACACGTCGGCGTCGAGGATCTCGGTGGCGTCGGTCTCCTCGCCGAACAGCCTGGCGGCCTCGTCGAGCGCCGTGTGTATGGCCTCCATGTACCCCTTAGCCACTGCAACTGTAGCGCCGGTATCCTGAATCCGTTCTACCATCCTCTGCAACATCCCCACCCAGTCTATCGCCGCCGCCTGCACCTGTTGCTCCGGCTGCTCCGCCACCGGCACCGCCATCTCTCTCTGTCTGTCTCTCTGCGCGGGCGTGCGTTTGTCTGTGTGGTGTGAGAGATTTCGGGCGAGACGTAGCCGTAGGAGACCGGCCCATTTATACCTCGTGAATGGGATGAGTCGGCATAGTCCGCCGCTGTCTAACTGGGCTTTCTTGCGGGAGGCGGCACTTGGAAGCCATGGGCTGACGAGATATTTTTGGGCTTTCTTTGAATGGCTCCCTGTAGAATGTAGAATTTTTACTGTTACTAATTTAATTTTTTTTAATTTACAAAACTAATTTTCGGTTTGAATCATTTACAAAACTAGTCTCTTGCCGCCCTGGGCCACGGCGGGATTTAAAAACCGCCGTGGCCCAGGGCGGCGAATGGCATCCCGTCACCCGGGGCTAACGGCTCCGGCGGCCGTTAGCTGCGGGGAGGCCACGTGGATTCGCCGTCCTGGGGGAGGGCGGCGAATGCCCCCAGGGGGCCGAATGCAAAATTGCATTCGCCGCCCTGGGGGACGGCGGTTTTTAGCATAGTAAACGGACGGTCCGCACAAGAATCGGACCGTCCGAATCAGGGGGCCGCCTGCAAAATTTTTTTTTTCTTTTTTTTTGATATTTTTTTCTCAACTAGCAAAACGAGAATAGCAAAATCTCGTGAAGGTGCAGCTCAAACCGATGTAAGATGTGGCCTGTAGAAAATTACGAGTGTGCTTTAAAAACCGTGCTGAAACTTCGGACCTCAAAAACTCAATCTTCCCGGCCGAATTTCGTAAAAATTTTTTTGGACAAACCGACAAAGTGGGGGGAAGCGGATGTAAAATTTTCTGTAGATGTCCGTAGAGTACTTATTTGCCCGATTTCGAGACCGTATGCGAAAGTTATGACTGTTTTAAGGTAGTTAGCGCGCGTTACAATAATTTGCCGTCGATTCGGACCGTCCGATCGGTGTGCGGACGGTCCTATGCATTCGCCGCCCTGGGGGAGGCGGCGAATGCCCCAGGGGGCCGAATGCAAAATTGCATTCGCCGCCCTGGGGGACGGCGGCGAATGCAATTTTGCATTCGGCCCCCTGGGGGCATTCGCCGCCCTCCCCCAGGGCGGCGAATCCACGTGGCGTCCCCGGGGCTAACGGCGGCCGGCGCCGTTAGCCCCGGTGACGGGGATGCCATTCGCCGCCCTGGGCCACGGCGGTTTTTAAATCCCGCCGTGGCCCAGGGCGGCAAGAGACTAGTTTTGTAAATGATTCAAACCGAAAATTAGTTTTGTAAATTAAAAAAAAAATTAAATTAGTAACAGTAAAAATTCGTAGAATGTAAATGGTTGGAATAAACTATAGAAGCGGAAAAAAAAAGACCAATCTAGCTGCAAATGTAGTTGCCATGTGGAAGGGTACTAAACAAATGCACACTCCTCCAGCACAAAGGTCTAGTGCTCTATTTCTGAGATAGCATGTATAGAGCATACAACAAGATAGAATCGCTTCAATCTTATTAATTAAGCATGAAACCATGGATAAATCGAGGGAGCAATGGGGGTAGTAGTAATTAAATAAAGCATAGTGAGTCACATGTTACTGGACCGGAGGTAGAGAATCTTGTTCCATAGACAAGGAGAGGAGAGTGCCAACATTCCAAACACTCATCCGACTCTTTTTTCTCGCTCTCTCTTGCTACTCTATACTCTGTATTACTCTCGCTACCTTTTGATGGATTTCAGCGAACTTCTCAGCAATTCCTTCGTGGTGTTGTTGCTTTTGCCTGGCTTGGTGAGCAGGTCTTAAATAGTGCGAAACCGCCTTAGGAGGTCGATGTGGAGTGGGCTCGCTAGCCTAGGACTCTTTGGAAGGCCAGAAATAACTCCTAGTTTGTCGGCTAGTATAGATGGCCAGATGGATCGGATCCAATAGGTGGCCTAGGGCATGGCCCATTAAAGTACGACTTAGGCCCAATGGTAATAGTGCTCGAGCCGGCATGACCTGATGAGCAGGGCCATGCTTGGGCCACCATCTTGGCCCATAGTGTCGGCCCGGCCTGACTAAGGGGCCTGCACGACCCTATCTCAACCCTGGAGATGATGGTTGGTTAGTCCCCTATTTTTTTCCCTATTTTTTTTTATTTTTTTCTACTATTTTTTTATTTTTTATTTTTTCCTAATTTTTCTAATATGTTTCCTTCAGTTTTCTATTTTTCATATTTTTCTTTTTTCCGTCTTATATTTTCAAATTTTATGGGCCAAATATACTAATGGGCCTTCAGTCCGCCGATATGCCGATTCAGACCCGTAACGGCATGGCACAATCCAACGCCTCCATAAATCATGCCTGAGCCAAGGCCTCAGCATGTAAGCCGGCACAGCATGACCCACTACGAGAGTCATGTCTTAACGGGTCATACTATAATAGACCGTGCCGAAACAAGGCTAGTATTGTGCTCGGACCGTGCCACCCATCTAGCCATCTATATCGGGTAGGCCTACCGAGGTTAGCTGAGCAAGGCCTGTCGTGCTGGCCACCTTGGTCGGCCAACCAAGCTTGCCGAGACTAGGCGAGATTGGCCAGGCTAAGCCTACCAAAGGCAGTCAGGGTGGTTATCTTGGACGATTAGGCTGGCTTTGCCGACTGGCTGATAGGCCGGCCTAGCCTCCAGCTAGACAGGCTGAGCCTACTGGAGTTGGCCGTGTTAGGCATCTTGGCTGAGCTCGTTTGCCTCATAATTTCTGTCTCCTTGGCCTTTGCTACTTTACACATGGCCTTCATGTCTCCTGCAAAATAATGTTAACATCAAAACTCGTGAAAATATTAGGGTTACGGGGTGTTCGGCACGGCTTATAAGCCCTGGCTTATTTTCTCGTTTTCATAAGCACGTTTTCCGAACTGCTAAACGATACATTTTTTAAAAATTTTCTATATGAAAGTATCTCTAAAAAATCAAATAGATCTATTTTTTAAATTTTTAATAGTTAATACTTAATTAATCATATGCTAATGATATTCTTCGTTTTACGTGCAGAGGACAAATAAGCCACTTCAAATACCAGGTTAGTGTGCTAAAATCTGTCATACTAAGGTGAAAACGATAGTAAAAGAATAGTTATTTTATCTTAGAGCAGTCCTAACTCAGTGACTAAGATAGTGTTCATAATATTAAATAAATTGTCACCTAGGATAAAAGATGATGTGACAAGTGATTAAATGAAGAAAGAGAAGAAAATCAAATCTTCCATAAGACATGGTTTCTACACAACATCTAGGACATAATAAAAGATAAGTAGTATTAAATTCAAGTATATAATAGTAATGCTTATATTAAAAACGTAATATCTTTTGATAATGTGAAGATTATAAAAATTATAGCTAATGTTTTGGGTTGAACTGGCCTAGCGTATTTGGCTTGGAGATCACTGTGTCGTGGGCCGGTCAAGTACGCGATCGAGAAGGACGATGTCGCCTGATCTTTTTGAGGAACAGTTTGGTCCTTCAGTTTAGTCTTGAGGGGACGCTTTGTGGAGCGGCTCGACGGCGAATGCTATATAACACGCACGACCAAACCAAACAATAAATTAGGTTCGTTGTTAGGATCACATCATCTGGTGATGACCCCACAACATTATTTTGTTTTATCCGAAGAAAAAATGGCAAGCATGTGAGTTGTTGGTGTTGATCTAATGGTTAAAATGGGTAAATAAAATATAAAAAAATATATACCATTGAAACGATATAGACATGATACTTATCGTTCTCTAGACTCCCTCAAAGGGTAATTGATTGATTAGAGAAAAATCATCCACTTGAGGAATAGATGATCCCAGTTCATGATGTTATACTAAAGCAACCAACATTTTCAAAACATACAGCAGAGTTGAACAAGAAAATCTCTTAATTATTGGCATGTGGGCAACAAGAGTATAACCATATAACACAACAGAGACAAATGAAATCATAGGTGGATAATTAAAACTGTTGAAAGTAGAGATATATCTAACTGATCAAGCTCTGCATCCGGAGGTTAGAGCTGATTAGCTGAATCCACTTAATTAATGAATACCATGTATACCATGATACAATTTTTTTGACGGAGTATACCATGATGCATTTCATTGATAGTAAATGCATGCATGCCTGCCATGGGATTGAGAATGAAACCAGATCATCACCTGAGGCTTATCTGTAATGTATTCGGAATCACAATGTGCAGATATTTTCTCCCGGAAACATGAAACCAATTCTCAATTTCTCATATTAACAAAAGCTGTAGAAAGCAGAGACAGGCATTCACAACACTCCAGTACGCTTTGCAGCAAACTGATCGGATGCTTGATTAATCCACTTATCCAATTAAAGCCAGATGGTCAGTACAAGCTATATCATCAAAATCAACGATCAAATTCAATTCAGAATCTTTCGCACACGGGTGTGCTTAGCTCTACAACTGACTAAACTCTGATCGATCGCTACGCTAGAAATTACGAAAAAAAGACGTTCAGAGACAGAGCAGAGAATCTTCCTAGTAGCTGCTCAGATCGATCGCTAACCTGGAAATTTAAGGAGAAAAAACGCCCGCGCGAAACCTGCAGAGACGAACAGGACAGATCAGAGCTAGCGAGTAGCTGATGCCCACATCGATCTACCTACTTACAGTTTGCGATCTGCGAATGATGCGAAACAGAAAGATGGAGGGCGAAGCTCTACTCTGTACCGGCGTGGAAAGAGGATCGCCCATTTGGTCCTCGCAGAAGCTTGCGGCGCCTCATGGATTCATAGCCATAGGGATGTGGATGTTGCCGATGACTTGATGGAGGATCTGGTCCATCAACACGACGGCGTCGCGCACGGTATTCAGCGCCACAAGTGCCTTGTTGACGTATTTGATGGCCATGAGCAGGTTCATCTCGAGCCCCCTCATGTGCTCGTTGCGCTCCGGTGACTGGACCAGGCAGTGGGAGCGGAGAATCTCCACCGAATCCATGGCCTCCCAGGCGACGACGTTCAGCCTCGTCAACGCCTCATTTGCGAATTGCTTGGCCCGTTCCGTTTGTTGGGTCCACGTCAACCACGTCGGGTCGCCCTCTTGGACATGGAGGTACGGGGCAGAGTCGCGGAAGTGGTCTTCGACATTGATCAGGGGGCCCCCGAAGCCGAAGGCGATTTCGAGATCGGTGATGGCGATCTGGAGTACCCCGGTGGGCGCTGGCGCCTGATGGTCGAACGCGAACACGGCGGAGATGAGGTCGCCGGCGTCGCGGATGGCCCCTGGGAGCAGCGGCGCCCCGGAGGACACGCTGGCGAAGAGCCTCGCCGCCGCGTCGACGGTGGCGTCCGCGAGCGGGGCCTGGTCCGCGGGCACAAGGGCGGCCAACATGTCGGCGTCGAGGATCTCGGCGGCGTCGATGTCCTCGCCGAGCAGCCCGGCGGCCACGTCGAGCCCGCTGCGTATGAGCTCGAGGTGGGTCGTAACCGCTGCAACCATACCGCCGATGTCCTGAATCTCTTCCACCATCCTCTGCGACATCCCCACCCCGTGTATCGCCGCCGCCTGCACCGGCTGCTCCGCCACCGGCACCGCCATCTCTCTGTGTCTTTCTGCGCGGGCGTGCGTTTGTCTGTGTGGTGCAAGAGAGTGAGAGATTTCGAGCGAGACGTAGCCGTAGGAGACCGGCCCATTTATACCTTGTGAATGGAATGGGGTCGATGAGATATTTTTACACGGAGTCCCTCGCCGCGGGGGTGTTCTTTAGTGCTTATTTTATAGGCTAAATAAGTTGTACGTAAAACAGAAAATATTATTAGCGTATGATTAATTAAGTATTTACTATTAAAAATTTAAAAAATAGATTTATTTACTTTTTTAATATAGAAAATTTTAAAAAAATATATTGTTAATCGTTTTAGAAAACGTGCGCGCGTTGGAAACTAGAAAAATAAGTGGGAAAGAACACCACTAGGCATTCTTGCGCGAGGCGGCATTGAGATTCCGGGTGACACGTACGATCTAGGGCCGTCTATATACTGTAGTACACTTGGAAGGCATGGGCTGACGAGATATTTTTGGGCTTTCTTGTGATGTTAGGAATCGGTTTTACTGCAACCTAGCTAGGCAATGGACTAGCTTTCTATACGTAGTACTACGTTGTTTGGGGCCAGTAGCCCTATGTGATTTGTGACAGGCCAGTTCCCAACCTGGTCCAAAACACTCACGCGAGCAGCCGAAGCCCGCGGCGGCGGAGCCTTATCTTCCTCTTCCTCCTCCCTCCGGCGTCCGCCGTCTCTCCCCGCCGCGGGCGGAGCCCTAGCTAAAAAACCCTCCTCTAGTCCTCACTCCTCTCCCCTCCCGCCGTGCCCGAGAGGAAGCCTGCGCCGCCAAACCGATTACGCGGTGGGGAAGAGTGGCAAGAAGAAGAACAAGGTGATCCTACCCCCGCAACTGCCGCTAGAGGTGGACGACGACGAGGTAGTGGTCTCCGATGAGGACATCGAGTTCTTCAGGGGCAACGAGAGCCACGCCGCGCGCTCGCCAGGCTCGACAGGAAGTCCATCGACAGCTACGTCACCAGGGTCGCCGACCACGACGAGGAGGAAGTCGAGCGCCTCTACGAGGAGCGCGAGCGCAGGAGGAAGGCGGCCGAGGCCCTCAGGCCTAGGAAGGAGCAGGAGGACTTGGAGGTCGACCGCGTCGACGCGCTCCCCGTCAAGACGCTGCAGGGGGAGCTGGTCTACAACGACGGTACAGTCACCCATCATCCCATGACGCTCTGCGCCTCCACCGCTCCAGTTTTTATCTGTTATTCTGCTGCAGCATCAGTACTAATTGATTGATTTATCAGTCTAATAGTCCTTATTCCAATGTAAGAATATCGGTAATATACATGGCTTCCTGGAGATACATAGCTAGGAAGAGTGCCTTCTTTGTGGCAAACTCGTTACTTCCAAAGCTGCTATTCTCATTGTTGTACTACTGAGGTGAAAATGTTGAAGTGCGAAATGAAATTTGTCTATGCAATGCCAATGCCCAACCACAAATGTTTGCAATTAGAATGGTGCCACTTAGAATGTACTCTCTCGGTTTTTTAATATTTGATGGCGTTGACTTTTAGAATTATATTTGACCATTTGTCTTATTAAAAAAATTATGTAATTATTAATTATTTTTTGTGATCTGTTTTATCATTAAAGATACTTTAAGCATGACTTATATTTTTGCATATTTGCATAAAATTTTTGAATAAGACGAATGCTCAAACGTAATTCCAAAAGTCAATGGCATCAAATATTAACAAAGGAGGGAGTAGATGATTGGAATAAACTATTGAAGTGGAAGAAAGAATGATCTAGCTGCAAATGTAATTGCCATGTTGAAGGGTACTAAACAAATTCACTCTGTACATTGAGCCTGGTCTTTCGGCTTTGCCATTTGCAAATTATGCATTCTCATGTACTAGTGTGTGCTAGGTTGACCGAATTGGACATGGGAGGTCAGCTGACACGTACATGGAATCCAACATTCTTTTTCTAGGAAAGAGCTAAAATTGTTGCACTTATGCATGTATGGTCGCTTCTCCAGTTTTTTAAAGGACTAATAAATATTAGTTTGTATATAACTGGCTTTAATGATCTTTGTTTCCTACAATAATTATCAGTTCACTGTAACTGAAAGATCATGGCAAGACCTTGTCCAATGAGAGAGAGAGAAGGCACAAATAGGTTTCTGTGGATATCAATTTTGATTACACACACAAGAAGCTACTTGCATCAGTTTCTATATGTAGCTAACAATGCCATTTGAATCTTAAAGACGATTTTTTTATTTTCCTATGCTACTTGGTGTTATTCTACTCACATAACATATTTGTATTGACATGCAGCCAAGAAAGTGAGATTTGATGACAGCTCTAATGGTGTTGAATCTAAATCTGAAGACAAAGGCATAGATGCCAAACAAACAATTCAAAAGGAAGAACGGAAGGCAAAATTCAAAAGCAAAAAGGGAGACGGTAAAATGCAAAATGTGCAAGCTCAAACTGAATCCCCAAATGGAAAATTACAGTCAAAAGTGCTGGTATTACCTTGTGCTCCTTTTTGCATCACAGAGAAACTCATTTTTCAATAAGCCTTTTGCTTGTGATACATAATGTTAGTGCATGATCAGAAGACATCTGTATCAAACTCCTGCTTTGGTGTTTGGGAAAACCATAAGCACAACATAAATGGTTTGGCCTTGCTTGATTGCCAATTTGTCAGTATGGAAGTATCATATATGCATCATCGTTGATCAACATACAGCCAGGCTCAGATATATGATTTGACTGCACCATGCATGAATTAGTTCAATCCTTTGTGGCTTACTTCGTTGTTGACATGAAAAGATAAGATTATTTAAGATAACATTAGACCAAATGGTATGGAACTGTGAATAAAGACATCATAATATATATGAGTTCTAGGTATTAATCTTACAGCTTATTTATACCAGAAAGAATGCCGTGCAGGCAAATAACCAGAAAACATGCATGTCTATAAAATATCAAGTCAATTCTTAAAACAAAAGCTGGGTCCACTATTTCAACCCTTTAAGATTTTAAAAGCAATATCAATATGTTACTACTTGTTAGTTAATGTTTTCTTTCACATTTCTCTGGTACCATATGCTCTGGTTGACAGGAAGAGGTGGAGGAACTTTCAGCTGAGGAATTGTTTCAGAAAAAGAAGGCTTAGCTGGCTGAAATAGGGATGTCTATGCTTGAAGATCCTGAGTCAAAACATTAGATCCTGAATGATATGTTAAACATATGCAATGACAAAGACCAGAAGGTTGTTAAACTTGGTCTGATGTCCTTTCTTGCTGTGTTCAGGGATATTATTCCTAGGTATGTGATGATTGGTTTTTCATTTGATTTTTTGATAGCATATTGAAGTGTCTTTCTCATTGTGCCTCATTCTCATTTTTCTGCAGTTACCGGATTAGGCAGCTGACAGAAAAAGAGCCTGCAGTTGAGGTTTCAAAAGATGTAAAGAAGATGAGATATTGTGAGTACACACTTCTTCGCTCCTACAAGGTTTCATTCCACATCCTTGCTTTATAACTAGTGACATTATCATTATGATGTATTTTATGTTTGAAATTAATTTGCATGGGGATGAGTATGGTACAAAAACATTGAGCTACAAAAACTCTTTAGCTGGGTTGGCCGAAGGGGACCAACACAAAAACTCTTTACTTTTTCAGTTTTTTCTGCCCACACATTCTTGCTCAAACATTGTTATCTCGATTCATTTCAATATGGGGACAGGAATCGAACCGATTGAATTAATTAGAACAGAACAATTTGTTTGCCTGTAAGAGGAGTATTGACTGGTTGAAATTTGAAAAGGTACACGTAATATGTATAACATGGATACACATCATGCCATGTACCATAGCCATTCCCAGTTGCATTTGCTCCTTTACCTTAAGTTTAGTTGTCAAGATAGTTTCAGAAGTTCTGATTCTTGGGTTTGGTTTTCCTTTGCTCTTCTATGCATTTTCAGGCATACCTGTAGAAGTTAACGGCAACCAAAATTTTACACTGTGGCTGTTCGTTGCATGTGTACTTTACTAGATACTGCTCCACATTTCAACTTCCGTGAAAGTATTCTTGCTAGTGTGGTGAAAAATTTAAGTTCTCCAGATGATGCAGTTAGGTTGATATCTCCTTAACCTGTATTACTTATGTCAAAATCGTTGTTGCCTATTAGATGTTGATTTGGCTATGTCGCTGTTTTCCTTGAATAATGCCTTGTGTAGTTTGATTGTGCATTGTCTGTTGAATAATTTCCCCATAGTGCTGGGGACCTGATTTTTTAGTCCTCTAATGGGCCAAATCATAGTTGCAGTCTCCTTAAAATGATATGGAAACATTGGATTTCTAGCCAACTGGAGCATTAATGTTGTCCACACATTCCTGACTTGCATTTCCCCCAATTCTTTGTAGGAAAATTGTTGTGAAACGACAAGGTCCCTATTTGTAGATGAAGGAAAGCATTGTGGTGAGGCAGCTATTGAAGCTGTACGGGTTGATTGCTGATCATGTAAAGCTCAACAACTGCCAGCTCCATCCTGATAGCATTGAGGTATGTAGCAATCTTTGTGTTTATTATATGTGATATGTGGTTAGTTTCATTTTGTAACATCTTCACATGCAGTTAGTATGTTAAAGGACTTATGTCATGGGCTTGGGCTCTATGGGCAGCAGCTACTAGCTGCCGGCCACTGCCCAGCTGATCCAATCAAACTTCTTGTGCCTAACTGTGGCCACTTTGTTCTGTAAGGTTTTCCTATCTTTGAGATTTGATGAAGATCTTAGAAAAGATGACAGAGAGGAAGAAAAGGGAAAACCAAAGAAAATAAACGAGGGCCAAACCAGGAGGTCCCAAAGCAATTGCCAGTTAGTGATAAAAAGAAAGCCAAACAGGAATTGATTTCAAAGGCTAGAGATGAGGTAACATTGGGTATTGCGTAATTTTATAGGCATAGTATGTCCATTTGTATAAGAAGTTCATTTTTTTATTTATTTTTGCAGGTTGATGCTGAACTTAGAGCCGTTTTCTTTACTCTTGATCCAAAGGAAAGGAGAAGGATACCGAAAGAAACACTATCTGCTCTTTTTGAGACTTATTTTTGCATTTTGAAGCATAGCATGAATACTTCGAATTCCAAGTATGTGCACTTCTACTTTCACGAGAACAACTCATTACTGGCATTATATGATCTGAGTTTATTCAATATGATGAACTTTTCACTTGGAGTATTTTGGAATAAAGTTAGTCCTAGCAGTCATTATATCACCATCAGGGGCAAGGTCATTAATGTCTCCCCAGATGGCTCACACCCACTACTTGCTCCATGTTTGGAGGGCTTAGGAAAATTCTCACATTAATTGATTTGGATTTCATGGGTGAACTTATCTCTGCCTCAAGAAGCTTTCTGGGTATACTGACCATCACTCTTGAGACTCTACATGATAATATACTGTCTGTATCAGAGTGTCTGCAATGCTGCATAGTTGTGTTTAAAGTCTGGAGGTGCAACCTTGAAGCTCTGAATGTAGGCCTACAAGAATTCTTTGTGCAGCTTTTTAACCTCATACTGGAGTATCGGCCTGACAGGTTTGAATTTTATTAATTTTGGTGATGGTGATCAGGAATGATTCCAGATAATTTATGATGTTACTACATTATTTCCTCCCTTTAAACACAGATTCTTGGATAGGTAGCAGCAAAATTTTCTTCCATTGTTTTTTGTTTGCATTACTTATCCTTGGTCAGTGTTCTACCCTTGAAATGCTTGTTGTTACTCCTAAATAACTAACTATATACAGCTATTTCACATGACCATGCTGATTGCTGACGATGCATTTTGTTACTTGCTCCAATGCCGATTGATGTATAATAAAAGAAAGTTGTATAGTCTTGCGTACGGTCAGCACCATTTTATTTATGTGGAGGCAGCAGTGTCCAATATGTTTTAATTCATGGCTTATGGTGATTCACTCTGTGTCTTCCATCAACAATGTGCTTTTGGAATGTTTTCATGTTTGATCATTTTTTTGGTTAATCGAATGGTTTTATGTCTAAAATAACAACAGCACAGTTTTCAAGTAACTAACAGCACAGACTGATTTCAGTCTGTATCCAGAGATCGTGGTGAAGTATTGGCGGATGCTCTGAAGACACTTCTCTGGGAAGGCAAACAGCAGGATATGATAGAGCAGCTGCTTTCATCAAACGTCTAGCTACCTTTGCTCTGTCCTTTGGTTCTGCAGGAGCCATGGCAGGTTTGTGTTTCTTTTGTCTTGCACTGTCCCATCTGATTGAGCTAATAATGCCGGACTTTTCATGTAGTCGGTATGAACAATGATGCTCATTCTGAACAGGCACTCATATGCAGGATATTTGTGGAATAATTTATAATAAGGTAGTAAATCACCCTAGTGTACTACTACTTGTATGGGTTGCTCAAGGTTGGGTCCAGTGTCCTAGGTAGTAGCTCATCAGGGCATGTATGTGTCTGACAGTAGAGCCAGTTTTTCTGCATTGATTGTAGCCCAAATACTGGATCCATTGTGATGCATTTGTGTTTTCTTCCTGGATGGTACATGGAACATATCAAGCATAACCATCTCTTTCATTTCCTTTGACATAATAGCTGATGTATTAGGATAACATTTCAGCGTTGATCACACTGAAGCATCTTCAAAAGAATAGCAAGTGCAGAAACATGTTGGAAAATGACTCTGGTGGCGGTTCCCTGTCTTGCTTAGTTGCGGTATTTGTCTACCCTTTTGATCTGCAATTCATCAATAACAGCTTGTGCTTACCTAACAATGCTACTTTTCATTTGTGCAGAAATATGACCCAGAAGCTAAAGATCCTTATCTGAGTGGGGCACTTGCCTCGGTCCTATGGGAGCTTAGTCTTCCGCAGAAGCATTACGATTCCTCTGTCTCGTCAATAGCCTCAAATATATCGAGCATAGACAATTTGAATCCTACACAGAATCCTGTTGTGATTTCAAATTCAAATCCTCTAGAAGCATATAAAGATTTGCCAATGGAACGGGAATGAGCAAAACCAGCCAATAAAGTGTTGCCACTGAACTGCAAAAAGAAGAGGCGTGGTAAGGAGTTTGTTGCCCTAAGTCCTGCTGCACTTTAGTGGTCAGATTGCCTAGCGGATGGAGATGAACTCAAAGAAAAGTTAGAAAATCATTTTGCGGTGCTAAGAGGCATC
Organism: Oryza meyeriana var. granulata; assembly: GCA_003991445.1. Taxonomy (NCBI): domain Eukaryota; kingdom Viridiplantae; phylum Streptophyta; class Magnoliopsida; order Poales; family Poaceae; genus Oryza; species Oryza meyeriana. The sequence goes on from RYFJ01002336.1 coordinate 115,691, forward strand.
TCGGAGAATGAGAGATTGAGGTATCAGTTGAACCACACGTTGTCATCGATTAACTTGTACAAGGAATACAAGAAGCAGAAGAAAAGCGCGAAATCAAAGGCTGGTAAGAAAAAGGTAGCAAGGGCTTAAAGAGTTAAGTCGTGTTGTGTTTGGGGGAAATTTTTGCACTCCAGGGATCAAAGGTGTGCAGCTTTCACAATTTTGGCATACCCACTTTGTAACTTATCATAGCGTTTGGTGTCTGTTACAAATTTGCAGTTCTTGTACAAGGTACACTATGATTACAAGCCTCACTAGTCAATTTTGCGGACAATTTGCGCTATAGTCACTTCTCCTGATCTGCCTAAATTCTTGTGTGCACCGTACCAGGCTAACAAATTTGCTGCCGCTGAACAAGATATTCATTTACAAATTGGCATGCTTCTGTTATTTATTTCTTGTTAGACATGGGCAATGCTGCCCTGTGCAAAACTACAAATTGGCAGTCGAAAAGTGCTAGGCTGCTCGCACAAAGGATGAGAAAAAACAGCAGCTACTAATGCCTATTTTTATCATTATGCTCATTGAGGCTAAAGCGAATTGCATTATTCGAACTAAACTGGTAGATTGACACCCATTTACAAATAACATTTCAATCGACAAGCATGTGATAATTCGGAAACCAGTAAATTGCTTGGCCCCCTCTGTTCCGTTGCACAACGGAAACAGGGCGTTTATCAAAAGTTACAATACAAGTTACAGGTTACAACAGGTAAAGAATATTACCAAAAAATCTCTCTAGGTTGTGATTACAAGAACACCGATGGCGAGGGATTGACGACGATATGCCTAAGAGGATTTGAGACGTCTCCCCCGCCAGCATGCTTCACAAACTCTGCAGGACTATGGAATTTACCATGGCAGATACACATTATACTCACATCCTCACCTTTCCTGTACTTGTACAGAAAGCCATCTATCTTCCTACCATTGGGCCCTTCCACCTTGGAAGAGACCATTGGCATGTCCATCATGATCTTCCTGATGTCGCCAGTGCTGCTCGTTCGCATTGTCAGGGATCCAAGAGTCCGCAATGGAGGCTGCTGTGTCACGGTGCTGTTCAGTGGCTTGCCAGTTGATGCTGACGGAGGAAGTGCACTGTTTTGGTTGGTATCATCCGAGGTCGATGGACTTCTCGCCTCTGTGGATTGGCAGACTACACTTCCATCAGGACCTGAGAAGAACATTGAATATTTTGAGTTTCCTTGATGGACAGCTGCAAGCATAAAATCAACCACTAATTTATTTTTCACTTTACCAACCATCTCATTTTTGTACTTAGCACTATCCACAACAGATTCTTCCAAGTACCAACGATAGATTGGAAGATGAATCAAATATCAAATATATATTTGTGTGCTTTCAGGACAACACGGATCATAAGCGTGATGTGTTGAACAATTTTTATTATATTAACAAATTACCTAGTGACTTCATGCTTATCACAGTAGATGCAAAATTGCCTTATATGGTTCAGAGAAAAGTGCTAAATTTAGGTACTGCTACCGCAGTGCCTTCAAAGTCATCAAACAAAAATCTCCATAAACAGTATTTAAGCTGTGCATATTCAGCAAAGTATGCTCTAGTAGTCGAGTGGAACTAACATAAACATGAACCTTCTATAGTTAAAACTATTGAAGGAAGTACCAATGCCATCTTACTTTAAAGAGTGTGATGCCGCTTGTCAACTTCTTTTTTAACTACTTGTCAATAGAAACACAAGTTTGGATCATCTACACTCTTTTGACTTCAAATACAACCTGAATTCAGTGGTACCAATTAAAAGGTGAAAAGAAATAGGAAAAAAGTTGACTAGAATCCCGCTTTTTCTGCCATGTCAACAAATGGCACAAAAGCTGGCAATTGCACTGATTTTGCTTATTTTCCTTAAGTCCACGTTTTCTGTGATCTAAATCCCTGCACCTAACCATCCCAAAATAGAACATTACTCTCATAAGTTTCCTTTTTTAAGAAAATTGGTAATAAAGTATGTTCAAGAAAATATTGCCTAGTTGATTGGGTTTGAAGCAACATTCTAAACGTAGAAAACATTCGACGCCCCTAAAGTCAGATTATGGCACATGATCTAGTTGACATAGTTACATACTAGCAAACCAAAAATTGCATCACACTAGGATGTGAAAAAAAATTAACATAATTAACATTCAAGCCAACAATGAAGATAAATTTTATTCTTATTTGACAAGCATGCGCACCCTTTAGATTCATCCCACTAATCAAATTAAAATTTCCCATTAGACAAAACCATGATGAGAACAGAAGATGCAAGTCCATCACGTCCCCATATACTTTTAGATTTTCACACACATTTGGACTGGAAGATCAATAGTTTTGTGCACCAAAATAGTAAGTATACCTGATACTGAACACTGAATAGCACATGTAAGTGGATCACAATCCCATATACTTCTATATATGGACACACGTCAAGATTTTGAAAATCAATTGTTTTTCGCGCCAAAACATGCACACTTAGTACGAGACATCCTGATCATGAGTCATGGCCTAAAACGCACTGCTAATCTGAGTCTGTTTGGTCTAGTGCCAACTTTTCCACCATAGTACACCTTGGCGAACAACCAAACTTCATGCGGCATTTACCACTTTTCATATATAAGTCTGCCTAAATCTAGTTATATTCAAGTTTAGTGAAACTCTCCAACTTTGAGCTAACCAGACACAGCCTAAATCTAATCAACAATAACCAATATTGATGGTAAAACTTAGCAGGTTCTTATAACGATAACTTTCTTTGAAATGCATCAAGCATAGCAAAAGAAGAGTATTAGGAATTAACACATGCAGATATCCAGTGCCAATTTGTTGTTTATACCTTGATCTTGCGGGTTGGCCGAGCTGCTCCCCTGCGACCCGATTGACCTCCTCAGCTGCAACCTGTTAACGGCGCCGTCGCCGCCGTCCTCCCTGCCGGGCTTGGTCGGCACCGACGACGACCCGACGGAGATCCTCCGCTCGAGCCGCTTCCGCCGGGCCTCCAGGCGGCGCCGGTTCTGCATCTCCCGCCGGCGCCACCGCTCCTCCTCGGTCTCCGTGGGCAGCGAGCTCGTGCGCAGCAGCGGCAGCGGCGCCGCGGGTGAGGGGTCGCCATCGGCGGCGGACACGGAGCAGACGGACGCGATGGACGATGACCGCGCCAGCCGCGCGCGCTTGGCGTCCGGGGACATGTCCGTGCCGAACCGGCCGCCCAGGGAGAGCCCCAGGCTCAGCTCGATCTCGTCCGACTCGCCGCCCGCCGCGCTCCCGGACCCATCCGCCGCCGCCCTCTCGCCGCCGCCGAACACGCCCAAGAAGTCCCTCGACGCCATGGCCGCAGCTCCACCGCTAGGAATCTTACTTCTAACAAAAGCTCTTCACAGATGCTATTCTATTCCTCTTGCATGCTCCAAGCAAGAAGCCCCCAAACAATCAAGAATTCGCACCGAAATCTAAACAAAATGGGCAGAACGCGACGGTCTCCCTGCACCAAGCTGTGCTCAAAGAGTCCAAAACGCATGCCGCCAATCCTCCCAAGAATCAGCAACGAATCCACGGGGAAATCAAGAACTAAACAAACTTCCACCAAAAGAATGGGCGCGCAGGAAAAATGGCGGATTTGATACACGACCAGTGGATTGGACGAAAGAGGCAGAGAAAGATAACAAGAAGAGGAAAAGCAAGCAAGCAATCATTCAGATCTCCGCAGCGTGGGCGGGGATGCGATAGGTGGGAGAACAGTAGAGGAGGAGAACGAGGAGGACAGGAAGGACGACGCGACGTGTCCAACCAATGTCGCTTCTGTTCCGCCATTAATAATCACCAGAAAGGTTTCCTTTTCCTACTGACTCGCTAATCAAAACCATTAGCTGTTAATTAACCCCAAGTGGGCATAGATAATTAGGGAGGCGTGTTCTAATGGCCCGCGACCGCGTGGAGGGAGACCACGTGTCGACCGCACCAACACGTGTTCGGTCCGCATGAGCTGGGCCGAGCCCAAGCTGAGCCGACCCATGGGGTGGCTGCGCTGTTCGAAAGGGCTTATAAGCCCGGCTTATTTTTTTTTATTAGTACGCTATCCGAATTGTTAAATGGTGTGTTTTTTAAAAAATTTTTATATAAAAGTATCTTAAAAATTAAATAGATCTATTTTTTAAGTTTTTAATAGTTAATACTTAATTAATTATATACTAATGATGTTATTTGTCTTACATACGGCTTATAATTCAAACACTATCGGAACGGATGGGAGGAACACGTGTCGCCAGCGCAGCGGGAGAACTGATTGTTCGGTGCGCACGTTTTTTACCGCTTTCCGGTAAAACGGGACAAGCCTTGTTTTAGACTACAACAGAATGGATAGTGTGAAAAATTTTACTCTGATGCACTTATGCCGTGACATTAGACTCTAATTTGTTACGAGAGGATGGAAAGAAAGCGTAAACTAGTATGGCTTATCAGTTCTCTTAACATTTTTGTTGCTACTCCTGCACATATGTTTTGGTAAGTATTGATTTGTGCAACTCCTACATCGATCTAGTGCTCCAAAACGAAAACCATGTTAAATGTAGTCTCTTTTTGAGCCGTTATACGCGAAAGAGGCAGAGAGGACTATGAAAAAGCGATCTTTTCACGGAAGAAGTGAGTTTCCACGACGGAGGAAAAGGATTTGCATAACACCCTTTTTAATGCCGGTCCTTTTTCTTTACATTTCCTTCTTTTCATCTCGGTAATCTAAATCTCCACGCTAAGCCTCCAAGATGTCATGCAGGTCGACAAACAATGATCAATACCGACTCCGACATCTTAACTATACGTGTAACATGTAACTTCATATACTCCACTATATCTCTTGGTGCTCACTAGGGTGGCACCTCCATTATGGCTCCATGTCCTCCTCATCTCAAGTTGGCAGTGGATCCAGTATAGGGGTTGTGGAAGCTCCAACACCTCCTACCTGTTGGATCTCCATGGAGAACGAGGGGGAGAGGGAAGAAGAAGAGGGAGGGTGGAGGAGGAAGAAGACAATGAGCCCCTTCCATCCCCTCCGAGCTACATTTGTCTCTCAAGTGCCTACCACGAATAAAAAGACCAGTCAAACTATAATGATCGAGTTTGCAGCCTGGACATTAGACTCACGGTATTGATGTACGTGTCAAGAGAATGGATTCCCTCTTGTCCATTTTTGGTGGAAATGAACATATATGCATATTGTTGGAATTATTAGTAGGCCTAGGGCCCAATAGGAAAATAATTCATAGAAAAATCATAAAAGCCCACCTTATGAAAGACATGGATGTGAATTTTAGTACCACTTTGCTTATTCTAGAATAGGGAGACCTTAAAAGGGTGAGTGCTCTCCTAACCACTTCAACAATATGTGGTGTAGAGAACTAGAGAAACACAAGCGTGCTCTTGCTCGTCTCATCGGGCCGGGCTTGGGCACGGGCACAGGCGTGTGCACGCGACATGCACGTTTTGTTTTGTTGCATCTAACGGATATTCCGGTGTTTGTTTTTGGAATTCACCGAATTATTCAGTGCATTGGACTGGTGTGGAGTCCGCGCAGGTTACGTGCGACTTATCCGGTTCGGTTACGGGTTATAGAAGGCGTCTTGATCACACGTCTTATAAATACCGAACCACCACCTCCATGCAACACGCGCGAAAGCAATCTAGGGTTTTACCTCTCCTTTGTAGTGTGCCGCCACATGTCGTCTACTCTATCTCGCACATCGGCGTGCACCGGCGACCGGGAAAACAGGTGTCCAGAACCGTCATCCTCATGAAGTCCTGCACCGAGAGAGGGTGAATAAGGTTTTCGGGAAGTGCTCCGTGTGACTGCTCATTGTTTGTCCACCACGGCTTGTCTTCTTCTACGTTCGGGTGTTGCGTGTTGTCGTCAACAACCTATATCGCACATCGTACGTATGGTGCGTGCTACTGCTCCAAGCCTTCCTCTTAAACAGAATCATCGGTACATATTCATCATGTTTTACGTGTTCGATCTATTCATGTATTGTTCCGTTGTATACATGTCTAGATTATATGAGATGGTGTCACACCCTGAGTTTCCCCTTAATAGAGCCACAAAAATTATTAATCAAATTGTCAAAAGAAAATATTTGATAAGGCTGGAGAGAAGAGTTAATGGCAAAACCTTAAATAATAATATATCATGGCTGAGAGTATTTTTCTTGTATTTCTCTTGCTAAAATACATTAACAGGATTTTTATTAGAATTTTTAGAGCACTGAAAGTATTTTTAATAAATCGAAATTCTCTATCGAAATTAAAAATCCATCTAAAATCCCCTGGAAAAATCCTTTTTCCCTATTCCTTTCTTTTCTTTCTCCTTTTCTTTTCTTTCCCCTAGGCCGCCGGCCTACTCTCCCTCCTTTGTCCCGCGTGCCCGCGTCGTGCTCTGCTTCGGCCTGTCTTTCCTTTCCTTCCGCCGCTCTGCCCACCACGGCCTAGTTCGTCCACGCCCGTTCGTCCCATCTCTCCCGCTGACAGGTCGGGCCCGCCTGTCAACTCCATCCTCAACCTCCAACCAAATTGGCCGGAGGGGATCGAGCTTGCCGTGCCGTCGAATTTCGCTGCCCGTTGCTGCGCGGTTCCTCTCTGCCCTCAATTTGAGTTCGCGTGGATCGCCCCGTACTCGCCCATACCCATTTTCCCTACTCTCGCCGCGGTTTCCACGCATGGACCGGCCCACATTGCCGCCATTCTCTCCTTCCTCTCTCTTCGAGAAATCCTACCGCCTCGGCCACGATCTCCACAGCCCCGGGCTATAAAAACCCTCCCCGTGCTCCTCTACATCTTTTCCCTGAACCTCGTGCACTCGTCGAGCCCGCAAACCCCGTGCGCACCACGAAGCCAACACTATGCCACGTTTCGCCATCTCTAGCCGCTCGCCGACATCGTTGTTGTTGCCACCGAGTCCCACGCTAGCCTTTGCCACCTTCGCCGCACCTAGGCGAACCCCGTCCGACCGCCTGTTGCCTCGCTTCGCTGCTGGAACACCGTAGCCTAATCCGAGGTGAGTTCCGTCGCCGCAAAATCCCTCTTGCCGCGCAATGTCGCCATTTGTCTTGGGCAATTCCTTCGCTAATCGCGTCTACACCTTCGCCAGGACCTTTCCATCCCCGTCCGCCCCTTTGTTGCCGTCGAACGCCGTTGGAACCCGCTCTCTATCGCCGTCCTGAAACTTCACCACCGCCAACCCCCTATTCTCGCCGCCGTTCGTTGTGCACCGGTCGCCGCGAGCCCTCGGTGAGAACACCATTTGACTTCCCGTCCTTTCCCGCCGCCCGCCATCGCCCTTCGCTGCGTCGGATGGTCGCCGACGGCAACCAGCACGCGTGCGCCACTGCCCCTTCGATCTCAGCCAACGGGCGTGCTCGCCGCCATTCTGGGCCATCCGATCTACCCCGTGGTAGATCGGGGCCGTTTGCGTGGTGCCTGCCGGGGGCACCCGCACTCCGCCACATCAGCCGCCACGTGGCCTGACCGCTCCGGGCCATGCATGGACCCAGTCCACCGTGCGCCCATCACCCTTGACTTACTAACTCGTGGGGCCCGCCTATCAGCGCCTGCCCCCTCCTAGTCATGCTGACGCCATAATCCTCTTTAATGCACAATAAATCGTTAAGGCTTTTCTTTTATATAGTAAAAACACAGAGAATCTTTGAAAATTCATAACTAATTCATACGAACCCCGATTAATTCCATTCAAATTTCATTAAATCCAAAAAATGCCAAGAATCCATTAAAAATGGTTTTAGGCTCTGTTTCATTGGTCTTATGTACTATTTTATTTGTTTATGCATTGTGTGTCGCTAGAAACCGACGTTTCCGAGCCCTAGTGTACTTTGAGGTCATCTCTGAAGTTGCAGAGCCGAAGCAAGGTAAGTTACATCACTAATCTTGAACATGTTGTACTCAATTTATGCAAATTATTTGTTTTGCTTAAATAAAATTGCATGTTTTATCATTTTATGTGGAATAGGAGTGACCTATGTATAGTATAGTTCACCCTAGCTTGATGAACCCCTTTTCCTTTGTTAACCTGAGTAAAAATATGTTTAGATTATGACCTAGGTTTGCTTAGCAATGCTTAGAATAAACTAGTTCACTTTGGGGGAATAATTATTCATTATGATATTGATGATCAACCTTGTGTCGAGATGATGGAAATTTATTCTTGAATAATGATATAACTAAAACGTGACTCTAAAGGTGGGCTGTGGGTGTATGGTTTTGATGGTCGCACCTATGGCAATTAAAGACCGGTTCACGGGAACCCCTGGGGCAGTTTTTCATACATACCACAAGCTAGCGTGGGCAAATATTGGGCTTGTAGAGTAGCTTCTCTCCCTCCTAGGCACTGTTGGTGAGGATGGGCGTGATAGAGTTGGGTCGACTCGGGTGTCGGGTTGATCAGCTTCCGGATCTATCGTGGTGCAAGGGGGTAGCTTGGCCGACATGTGTACGCTATTGGCAGGTACAATCTCAGCGTGGTGTGGATAGTTAGGGAGGCGTTGCGTGAACGGTCCTGTCACAACCTCTCGCGGGGTGCCGTGGTTACACGCCGGCGCATGGAAACGTGCGTAGGGCTGTCTTGTGGGTACAGTTATACACCTTTGGCCAGAGTTAAAAACTATTCGAATAGTCGTGCTCGCGATTATGGGTGTTTGGTCAAGACTCACCGTAATTAGCCCCACTATAATAATTTGACTTAAAATATTGGGTAGGAGTAGGATGGATGGTTTGGGTCTGATCAATATGGTGTAGCGTTGACCAGTGATGTTTAATACTGCTTAATTTAACAACCATTACCTGGTTCTCAACTACTACAATTTACAACTACTTTATGCAATGAGCCTCAAAGCTTTTCTTAGTCTCCCGTACATTATGCATATTTGCGGGTGTGACTTGTTGAGTGCTATGGGTGGTACTCAGTCTTGCTTCCCTTTTCCCTCAGAGATGGAGTTCTACTCTAATGACGATCGCCAGGAGGAGTAGGCTTGTGCTACCGTCAGGCTGCCTATGGAATGGAATCTCTACGGGGCTTAGCTGTTTTTATCTTTATTATATTCCGCTATATTTATGTAAGATACTCTTATTCTGTCTATAAGACGTATTCTGTATGGTATCTTCTGTGTGTACCCAGGCTTTTCTGGACAGGGATTCAATACATATATTTTTTAGAATTCTGGTTATGAATTTTTAGACGTGACAGATGGCTCTGCTAGCTTATGTATTTAATATCATGATTTATTTATAAAATAAATTAAATCTACGGTGTTTATTTTTCTACAACACATATACTCCATATCATAACACAACTACCTCTAAGTTTGATAAACAAGACAATAAGCTTGAAAACGAGTACAATAAAAAGGGAGATGTACAGTGAACTTTAGTAAATATATATATCATGGCCTCTTTGCATCATAATTTTGGCACAAACAAATGCTTGTTATTGAATGCGTTTGCTTAGTTGGAGGGAAGTCCAGTGCCGCTCATACAAAATCACGATAAACTTTGGCTCTAGGAAAATCCCATCAACGTACTAGTTTGCGTACGAACCGTACGTCCAAAGTGTTTGCCGGAGAAATGGCTAAAGAGCGATCAGGAGGAGAGCCTTAATTACGGAAGTTTAGGAGAAAAACCAAATCGAAAGCATTCGCTAGCAGGAGCTTTGGCAACTCAACCGAACTTTTGAGTAGTCACATATAAAAGAAGCGTATAATTAATTAAGTATTAACTATTAAAATTTTAAAAAATAGATTTATTTGATTTTTTAAGATACTTTCATATATAGTAAGTTTTTTAAAACTTATTGCTTATGGCTTATGTCTCGGTTTCTGTTAGCATGCTTCCTAAACCGTAAAACGGTATATTTTTTAAAAAACTTTCTATATAGAAGTATTTTAGAAACTCAAATAGATTTATTTTTAAAGTTTTTTATAATTAATACTTAATTAATCACATACTAATAATATTTTTTATTTTACATATGACTTATAAATCAACATACAGTAAGCCAATTCAAATACCTAACCCACCAAAACCGGCTAGGCTCGGCTCTGAATCGTGCAGCCAGATCTGTGTCTGGCGCGGCGCGCCCGTGGTCTCGTCCCCCTGCAGCTGCACGGCTGCATCACCAGGCTCCACAGTGAGTGACGGACAGCGACGGCCAGTTGCGTTGCACCACCTGCAAAGCAACCACAACCGTATATAGAGTAGAGTAGCGCTCCGTCCAGCCCATAATATAAAAAAAAAATTTCGCACGGCTTGTCTCAAAATATAAGTGATTTTATGATTCTATATTAGTATTTTATTTTTTACATATTAAATTTTATACTACTGTTTATTTATCCATATACTAACTTTCTACTAGTTTATTTTTCATCTACTATCTTTTATACTAGTTTATTATTTTAACTATCACATTTTATAATAATTTATTCTTTTACTATTATTTTAATTTTTTAAAATAGAAAAGACAGAGGGAGTTCTATCCTGTCCTACTAGGCAAAAGTAACACACAAGTGGCGCAACTTGCCTTGCGCGAGGTCGGGTGGAGTGGGGCCCACCACGCCCACGCGAAGAGGTGGGGCCAAGCCCACCGGGGGCAAAGGGTCTCTCTCTCCGTGCCATGGCTGCCTGGCTGGGAGACGGGCTAACGGCCACGTGGCTGCTGGACGCCTAGCCTATGTTCCGCGCTTTCCTTGTTGCCTCGGTCCACAGGTGACAGACAGACAGCTCAGAGGCAGCTGCGCACGGCGGTGTGTGTGTGTGGTGTGGCTGCTTGCCTGCCTCCCTCCCTCGACTTGCCTCGGCCACGTGACCTTCCGGGTTTCGTGATAGGGATGGACGGCTGAGAGGGCTCCGCAACGGTTTCCGCGCCATCGACTCACAGCAGGCTTCGCTAGACCGTCGGTAACCACACGCTTACCGAGGTTACCGTCCAAACCATGAGCTTACGGTTATCCACGGTTTGGTTTAAATACATTTTATATGAATTTAAATTTTTTTGAAAATAAAAAAATCTAAAAAAATTCTAGTAGATACCATTTAAATTATGGATTATTATGGTGAAAATTTTTTGTAAAAATAACGAAGTTTATCTTATATTTTAGAGCTTCATTGAAATTTTAAAAAAAGATAGGTTGGGATATAATTTCTACTTTATTTAATTGTAAAAAGATAGCAAGAGTTATGAAAAACATATACAATATTACATTGTTTTTTAGAGATATTCACAATTTTTTTCTGAATTTTCTACATTTTTTTTGAATTTTTACTATGTTTTATAATTTTTTCTACAATTTTTTATTTTTAGCTTCAACATACCCTGGTTACCGTAGCTTACCGTGCGACTTTACCGTGGTAACCGCAACCTTATTGTGATATTTAAAATTTTGAATTCAAATTTTTGAAGATAAAATTCATATGGTTTTAGATAGTTATCGTGATAATTGCCATACCATTAAGGGAGGTGGGACGGTAACCCCAAACGGTATGATGAATAATTTCTTGCCTAACCACAACCTCAGGGCCCGTTGGAAATGTGCCAACAATTTCACAGGACTACGGACTACTCCCTTCGTCCTCCAAAATGCCCGAGGACTTTTGAATTGAGCACAGATATTAGAAAAGGAAAGATTAAAGTAGGTAAGACATGGTTGTGATTGGTTGAAACAAGAAAATAAGATAGAAAAATTAAATAAGATATTATTGTGGTTGGTAAGATGAAAGAGTAGGTAGAAAAGTAACTATATTTTATATATTAAAGATAGTTATATTTTAGGCCGCGGAAGTATATACTCCTTCTCTTTGTTTTTAATAGATAACGTCGGACCATTTGTTTTATTTTAAAAAATTTAAGTAAGTATAATTTATTTTATTATGATTTGATTTATCATTAAAGAAAACTTAAGCATGACTCATATTTTTTATATTTACACTAATGTTTTGAATAAGACGAATGATCAAACGTTACGATAAAAATTAAAGACGTCATTTATTAAAAAATAGAGGTAGTAGTATTTTATAGAAAATACTTTGTTCGATTCCTTTCATAGGAATTTACGGAAAATAGTTCACTTAACGTAAAACTAGAAAAAAATTCCCATGTTTTAAACGGAGCATGAGACCTCTGGATCCTCCTTTGAAACAAGAGATTTGTGGAGAAAATATATAAGATTTAAATCATGTAAAATTTCTTCTATTTGGTATTTGAAAGAAAAGATTGGAGCTTTAAAAATCATATAAAATTCCTTCATAATGGTTTAGACCATCTCTAAAAAGTCTAGCTAGATTTGACTCTTTAAATTGTCATATGGCTAGCTAGTTGTCACAGCCCTAAATCTAATTTCAGGTAATTAGTGGTATACCCTACTGTCATTAGAGTGCACAACTTAAATATTTGCATTGTCACTTCATGCAAGTTAAAGTTTGCAATATTTTAAAAACCCTCAATAATTAAACCCTAAATCGGCAAAAACAAAACACTACTAAAAAGTGCATCAAATTGAACAGAAGTGTATATGGAAGATAATTTATTCAAATATTAGTTTATTTATCATGAATTAATACAATTTTTTCAGAATTTATTTCATTAGTTTAGACCCCTTAAAAATTCAAACAAGTTTCAGCCTAGGTTCTTTTGTTTGAATTTCTGTGAGCAAACCATTTTGAATTTTTATGTGAAACTTTCAAAAGTGGAACCTAGGTAGTCTGGGTTAGCTACACAAAAATCACCATATTTTTAACACCAGTTTTTGCTTACTCAATTTGATTTTCTTTTCAAAGTGATGCATATGCATTTGTATAGCCTAAGGAATTTCTAAAAATGATTGGTCAAACATAAAATCATAGAAGAATTCCTGTAAACACTATCCCACATAATTAATCCACTGTAAATTTTACATGATTTTATCACTTCACTAAATACTTCAATAAAATCCCTCAAATCAGCAAAACTAGGAAGCTAGCTAAAATAAATTGGTTTACTTCTAAAATTCACCAATAAAAATGAAGATTATTTAGGCAGTGCAATTCTACCAACAGGTGTGTCAACAAGAACCCTACCACCAGTAATTTTGGCTCAATTTAATTCCCAAATAAATCACATAAAATAATAAGAGCAAAGCCCTAGGGACATAAATTACACTGCAGAAAAACTGGATCATTACCCCTACTTTGCATTTTCACCAAAGATTAATCAGACCACTTCTAACCCTGAAATTTGGTCAGCAGGTTAAACACATCTTTCTCTACCTCCAATAATTTTCCCATAATTTATATCCCTTGGTAACCTGCTGAGATCATAGATGCAAGACAGCTATCTAGCACACTTTTCTAGACTTAGTCTCTAGAGAATTCTCCTCTCTATTTCACTTCCAAGTTGGACCTACAAGACCCTGGCCCACTTGTAAACCTCAGCACTACTTTGGACAGAGTGTTTCACCCAAAATCCTACCATCCTCCTCACTGTCACCTAGAACATCACTACAAGGGCCCACAAGTCATAGACTAAACCTAGCCAAAAGTGTGTGAACAATGTTGCCTTACATGTGGGACCCACCCTGGACACTGTGGAATGGAAGCACCTCAGCATTTGCATGGCAGATGTGTCTTCCTCTCCTTCTTCTTCCTTCTCACTCTCTCTGTCTACTGATCTAGCCAGCCAAGCTCCATTCCTGGAGAGCATCAACCATTTCGTTGCAAACCACGCCAACAAGCTCTACTCCTCTCCCTCCTCACATTTTGGCAAGAAACTGGCTTTGTTAGCCTTAGAATCGCCGGAGACAAACTCATATTTTCCTTTGCCGAAGGTGTTCGGTTGAGCCCGAGCTAGCTCCGGTGAGTTCCATCCCTTCTTGACCCCGGGAACGTGATCTACAAGTTTTAATCATTCCATTTTTGTACTTGGCCGCCCTAGGTTCGCTGGTCAAAGTTGCTGTGCCGCCGTCCCTGTTCTCTGCTCTGCAGAACCACCGCCGTGGTGTCGCAGCTGTTCCGGCCGCCGTGGTGCATCGTCGGCTGGGCCACTGCGCCACCAGCGTCGCCTCAACCCCAGGACCCCGAAGCCCTAAGGAATCGAGCTGAGAAGCCGCGAGCCACGAGATCTCTTTCATCTTCTCCCTCTCCGGCCAACTACCACCGCCGTCCTTTTCTCCTTCACTGGTGAGCCGTGATCCGATTCCTCGCACTGAGACCATTTCTAAGAGGTCTCTAACCTATTCGGCACCTGAGCTAAGTCGCAGTACCCCGAGAGAAGGCCGACGACGTGGTCCCGAAGGATTTCGCCGCCGCCGGACCAAGTTCGCCGTCGTCGTTGCTGTTCTAGCTTCGCCAGAACCAACACAACCCTCAGTAAGCCTTCTGGTATCCCTTAGATGCAACCACATGCTTTGGTTTGGCCAGAAGCCGACCGTAGCTCGATCGGCCTCATCGACCCGAAACACTCTGCCGCTCGTGTTGCCACTGTGCCTAGCTCCGGCCACCGCTGGCAATGAGAAGACCACCAATGGGTTCGCCATAGTCCTCTCCACCTTTTCCCTGTTGGCCGCAGTCCAAGCCGAGCCGCCATTCGCCGCCGGTGCCGGTGAACAGAACCAGCGGCAAGCCAGCCCCGTGCCTCCTCTATTTTGAAACACCGACAGGTGGGCCCGAGTTGAGGATAAATAAGAAAAGAGAAGAAAAGATAAACTGAATTATTTTTCCACAGAAAACTATTCAAACTTTAAAAATCCATAACTTTGCCATTTTAACTCCTTTTTGAGTGAAACCAATTTTGTTAGTTCTATAAATTTGTGAACTTTAATACTGTCAAATAAAATATGACACTTCTATACAGAAAATATCTATAAAATAATATGAAGCAAAAGTAACTTATTTTGTGCCTAGGAACTTGAAATATTTCTATAAAATCCATTATAACTCCTTTTGAGGTGAACCAAATTTCTATGGATTCATAAAAATGTTCTATTTAGTGTTGTAAAATAAAAAGTAAGAACTTCTGTGTAGGATTTTTCTCTAAAAATGAAAATATCTTTTATATACCTCTTTATAACCTAGAAGTTTATAAATTTCTAGAAAATTCATCCTAACTGCTAAAAATGTGAAACCACTTTTGTTTAACTCAGAAAATTGTAACCTTTACTGTGGATAATTTATATTCGACAAAACTACCTCCCAAAATAGGCCTAAGTAAATTCTAACCTTTCTTTTTGATAAACTTGTAAAATTCACAACTAAATTATTTTAAATCAAAATCCAGTGAATCTAATTTTGTTGGAACCAGTAGGATATGTAATTTCACATAAAAATACTCACTTGTAAAATCCTATTTTGGAATGCAAGTTACTTGTGATACCCTAAGGGAGTACAAATTAATTACAGATGTGCCATTTTCAGCGTATATGGCTTATTATTTTTGTATCTCCTAAACCGTAAAAGATTTTGGAATGATTGTTTCACTAAAATTCACTTTAGAATGTGGCCTACCTACTGTATTTATTTCATAATTAATTGGGTATTTTGCATAAACATGTTTATTTGATTCTTATTTGCATATTTGCTTTTTATCGGTAGATTCAGACAATTCGGAGTACGTGGAGTAAGAACCTGAAGTTGAGTGTGAACCATTGCTGCAGCAAGGCAAGCATCTAAGCATATTGAACCTATGTTTTCAATAAGTTGATTTGTTTACGAAAACAATATCTATATGCATGTTTCGGTCTCTTTTAAAATAAGAAAACGAGTAGAGTCAATATTGCCCCATTTGTATGCATTTCCATTTCTTGGTTGTTGATTCCATGTTTTTACCTTGTCACCCCTGGTTAAGGACTTTGGGATACTTTTATTTTATCGAATGCTTAGCCATGCTTAATTCTAGATTTAGAAAAATCCGATAGATGGAGCTATCGGTTTAAAACTAGTTTAATACGAACGGATGGGTTAATATCTAAAAAGAATAACTTCTGATTCATAATTAAGAATATGTTTGACTTGGACGGATGATAGGGCGATGGCGGGATGGTGTTTCCCCGATGCATGTAGCTCCGTCTGGGTCGTTAAGGACCGAACATATTGACGTCTATTCAAGCACCCTACGTACTTCTATACGCCGGGAATGGGACGGCTTAACTTAGTAGCACGGGAGGCTGTGGCCATCTACGCCTGTCCGTCAGTCGTGAGGGTGGTTTTTTCCTTTAGATGGCCTCGAGCGCGCCTGGTTTTGGCCGGAGGTGCCTCCCGTGACGGTGAGCCCGCCTTAGTCACCCTGTGTGTGGGGCTAAGTCGTCGGGAGCCTAGACGTGGTTTAGGTGGTTAGAGCTAAGCGTGGGAAAGGTTTTGTTGTGACCTCTAGTCCGCGCTCAATGTATAGAGTGTGGGTACCGACGGGTACGGATCAAACTAGAGTGTAGCCGTTTGGCTTCTATTACATCGTGTGGGTAAAGATGTACACCTCTGATTAGAGTAAGAACTATTCGAATAGCCATGTCCACGGTTACAGGACGACCGCTTGATGTGTTAGTCAGTCTATGTTAGCATCTAACTTGGGATATATGGCTATGGGATATGTGGTTATATCATGACTTCGGATAGTCATGGATGGATGGGTTTATATAAGAGGCTTTGATGTTAAATATGGCTTGGTTTTAGCCATGAAAGATAGTATGCTTGTGTAGCATATTTATTTGGGCAATGGTGGCCTATTGTTGATGTTAGAGCATAGGATTGTGCTCAGTTTCATCTCTTTTTCAGAACATACTACTTGCTGTCCTGAAATTTTAAATTGCTACTTTTCACAAATGCTTATAGTTTCAAGGTATTATTTGCTCAATAAACTTAGCTTTATGTAAAATCAGATCAACATAGCCATATTCCTTGATGTAGAAGCTAGCATTACTCCTTTGTACTATTAATATTGTATAAGTCTAGCTGAGTACCATTCGTACTCACGCTGCTTATTTTCAGGTGAGGATGACGACGACGTTGATGTGATCTACTATTATCCCGCCGAGGGTGGCGAGGATGATGTGTATTTGGAGTTAAGCTCTATCCCCAGTCGGTTGTCCTGTGGTTGGGTTTGGCACCACTGGTTTTATCCTTGATGTTTATATTTTCCGCTGCTATCTTTTGTGTTACTTTGTGATGAATTAGGGTGTGAACCCTCTATGTACTATATATAACTCTGATGCATTTTTATCCATCTTTAGAGTACTTGTGATGTTTATCAATTGCTAAGATGAACATGTGGAACTAGAGCTTTTCTGGGCTAGTCACATATTAGCAAGAATTTAGAAATGATGAGATGCATGGATGTTGATTCAACCGTAAACCATGTCCTTAGAAGTGTGTATCGTGTTTGGTCGCCACTTTCG
The DNA here is from genome assembly GCA_003991445.1 of Oryza meyeriana var. granulata. Taxonomy (NCBI): domain Eukaryota; kingdom Viridiplantae; phylum Streptophyta; class Magnoliopsida; order Poales; family Poaceae; genus Oryza; species Oryza meyeriana. The sequence goes on from RYFJ01002336.1 coordinate 133,153, forward strand.
TGTGATTTGACGGGCACACTTTGCCGTTTCGGACTGGTGAATCAACTCTTTAAATATCTCTTTATTTCTGAATTCGGCACGTTGAATTTGTATTGTGAATGGGTAAAAATTATGGCAAGGTTACGGTGAGGATAGATGGTTACCGCATTTATTCGATTTTTATTCGAGACCCCATCCGTTTAGATATTTCGCATTATCGTAATAATTATTCTCCACAATACATTTCTGAAGTACCCACACTAGTCATAAAATTCCCTCTTCATATTCATATTTATTGTACACTTTAATAGATTTTTCATTTACACTTTTAAATATGACAGCAGGGCATACATGTCAATGTCAGCCTCTAGTCCCCCTCTTCTTACAAATGGGCACCGGGTTGGATGGGCGTCGTCTACCGTGTCTTCACCGTCGGGAAAGACGACCAAAAAGCTCGACAACTCCAAGGATCCTCCACGTTTCCAACTACGCCAACGACCTCGGCAGCCACATTTGCCTTCACCCCATAGCGTAGAACGAGCCCATCCTCTTCCTCATTTGCGAACATCACCACCCTCTACACCGGCAACCCCGAGGCCCACGTCGTCGTCACCGCCCGCCAGCATCATGTCTCTCGCGCGCAACAATGACTGCTACAGCATCCTAATCATCGAGGAGGACGGCGGGGAGGGTCTACTACGGGCTGGATGGACAGGTGGTGTGGTGGCGCTACTGACCTGGGCGTTTCGCCAAATGAAGAGCATGTCGAAACACCAAATTTTGCTAAGTTGGCTAAAATTTCATATGGAGAGCTGAAGGGACAGTCTTTTGATATGTCCTTTTTTACATGCTGACCACTACTGTGAGCGTGTGACTTAACTGAAAGTGGGTTGGCAATCCGCAGCCAATATTAACGGGTCTCTTTTCCATCCCTTGCAGGATACGTTTGAGAATGTTATCCACACTCGCAAAAGCAACAAGCAAGATCACGTTTACAAGCCACGATAACACGCACCGCACTCGCGGAAAAAATGATAACTTCTCCATGATTCCACCCTGATATCCAATGTCGCCGTCGCGCGTCTCGTCACGTCAAACAAAAAGAAGGCGCAAGTTGGGGACTGATCCGCAGACGTCCGGTCAGTCTGACCAGTAGCCCGGACCGCAAAGGTCTCTTTCGCTGGCGATCCGCGAGATCGGCGACGTGGGGAGCACAAATCTGCAATTTGATGTGTAATTTCCTGCGTAGGTTGGTTTGTCCCTATCATTCTTCGATTCTCAGTCTCAGCCTTAGCTACTCCCTTTCGCATTTTCTTTCCGAGGGCAAAAGAGCAAAGATAGGCAAGGCAAGTTCTACTAGTCCGCCGCTTTTGACTGGGGAACTGAGGCAAATTGCTTGGCTGAAAACTGATGAAAAACCATTCCTCATCACAAAGTAACAAGTGAATCGGACAGATTGACGAAATAGGCGGTAGAAGATGTGATGACTGTAGCATAAATCTCTCTGCATGGACGTTAAGATGAATGTTCCATTTCCCCAAATTCTGATCGGCAGATGATACAATTTTCGACCACCACCAACCAATGGACGTTAGTCAACGGCAATTGATCACCAAAACTCACCTTGTAGCAGCAGTCACAAGGAGAAAAAGAATCTAGATGCCCATCCCAAATTGTCCAAGAAACAATTCTCTACTTAAAATTCTTAAGCTCCGCAGGAAATTCCTGCTTTGATGGATTTTCCTTGACAATGCCCTCTATGCAGCAACCGGTGTTTGCCTAGGGGCGTTGACACGAGTGAACCTCCCATTTCCATTCTGGAAGGGCCGCGGCGGATGGAACCCGTTCTGCTGATAGACATTCCCAGGTGGTGGCCCTCGACCACGACCGAAGAACTCATTGCGATTTCTTATGTCGTTCCTCCTGTTGAAGTTATCACCTCCACGGTAGTTTCCGTTGTTCGCATAGCCACCACCCCGTCTGAAATTATCCCCACGGTAGGCCCCCCTTCCAGATTGGAAACGGCCACCTCCACCAGCATTCCCGTTATCACCACGCGTGATGACAACACCATTCACAACTGAGGCAAGAAGTACGCTTCTAAGCCAGATATCTCTTGATAAGAAATGAAAGTTTCATATAGAAAAAACACTTCTAAAAAGCACGCCAAAATTTAAAAGGACTTAACAACTTGCTAGACATAATGGCTGGACACAAGAGTAATTAATAACAGCAAGGGAGGACATAACTAATACATCCAAGATCATACTGCCTGCGGCCACAAAAAGGGAACAAGGTACTGCTGTATGTATAATTTTGCAAAACAAGTGCACTTTTGTTAAAAGCTAAGAAATGCAAAAGATGCACAGTATTAAGATTGGAAACTGGGTGCAAGAATTCAAAACAAACCTAGGGAATGCCATTGATTCAGTTCAGCATTATGGTTTCTTTTTTTTAGTGTATTGAAACCTACAAACACATTTCAAAACGAGCAAAAACTATCCATCTATTGTCAGTCTGATCAGGAAGGTTGCTTTTGCTTACCTCGGGTAGTGGTTCTTTTCTCCTCAACAATTACTTCTTTCCCACCCATATGAATTGGAGATGCCTAAATCACAAACATATACTTATACAGTGAGTACAATCACTGGAATATACGATAGTTTTCAGCAATTTTGTTTTAAGGAGATCACAAAAAAATTTGTGCCATGGCAAAACTCAAAACAAAAGTTAAAACACAATTCAATGACAACAAGCTAGCAATTTTAACCGCAGTTCTAAAAATCAAGGAACAAGCTGAAAAAAAACCAACCTGAAGTGCTGCCTGCATAGATTCCTGGGACTCAAACTCGATAAAACCAAAGATGAACCGGTCAATCTGCATAATGTAGTAAAAAATATAAGAAAAAAATAACACGACTGGGCCCAAAACCAATAATTACTAACCTTGTTGTTCCTAACTTGGATGCCACTTGGCTTGATAGCACCAAATTTTTTAAACTCTTCCTCAACCATCTGGACAGTCACATCATAAGGCAAACTCTTGACAAAAACTGAGTAACCTTGCTCTACAGTGCAAAAGAAGTGTTAGCAATGCTATTCTACTAATAGTGTTAACAATGGGATTTACTAAATTGATGCTAGAACCAACCATCATTAGAAGTGTCGTTTTCAGCAACTTTGTTATCATTTGGACTGATTTCAACAGTCTGAGAACTTTTAACAGAAGGTTTCTCTGAAGCTTCAACAGTCTTAATCACAGGTCTTGGAGCTGGCTTAGGTTTGACAACTGGGGTCAGTGGCACTGGCACCTCCTTCATAACTTTAACCTGTAACACAACCATAGTAAGGTCTGTAATCAGTAGGAACATACCCATAAACTCACAATTATCATTAGCCAATCATTCAGAAACATGCTTCAAACAAGGCAGGAGGAGACTAGTTACGACAGAAGGGGCAATAGAGAACTCACAATCGACGCATAGGACTTCTTGGTAACATCCTTCTGAGCTGGAGGGGGAGGAGCAGCAACAGGAGTCTTCCTGCATTCCTCTTTGGTCATTTGTACAGGTGGTTCAACAGCAGCATTATTTTCAGCACTAGTGCCATCAACAGTAGAATTTGTGGCGTCCCCCTCTGTGATGTTATTTTCCACTGCCACAGGGCCTGAGATCACACCGTCTTCAGCAGGATTAGGATCTGATAATGTTGAACAAGTTAGGATAAACGAAATTGAAGATCAAGAGGTTTTCTTTAAAAAGAGAGGACAATCAATCAGGTACCAGTTTCAGTAAGAGTGGCAGCATTCTGATTGTTTTCATTTTCTTGACTAACTTGATTTACTGCAACTGGCGGCCTTTCCACTATAAATCTAAATATATCATTGAGAACAACATAGCCACCAGATTCTTGTGGTGCAAGGAAGAATGACTGTGTAAATCTACGGCATATGCCTTCAGATGTCAAAGATCCAGTAACAACAATGAGCACACCATCCTTGTGAGATAACTGTGCATCTGCAGTCTCTATCTCTGTTAAGTAGTTGCTAAAGTCCATAGACAAGATTATTCTGTTGATATCCTGCTCAAAAACAAACAATAGAACTTTAGCGGAAGTACTAACGTTACCAATTATAGCAACCGAATGACAGAAGGGAACTTACAGCAGTCGTGGATACATATTCCATGATTCCACTAGAATTAGGCCGACCAACAATACTTGCATCTTGATAGAACTTATAGACCTGATCTGGTGTCTCATGTAGAATGTGGTAATATTGTTGAACAAATGCACCACTAATCTGCAATGAACAAAGACCACATTTCATCAACACTAGAACCTCTGCAAATAGTACTAGACAGTTGACAAGAGAAAATGCCTACCACTTGGGGGCTTATAGGAGTAGCTGCGGTCCCAGCTTGCACTGCCATTGCTGAAGAAAAAGTATACATTAGTTCTTGATCATAACAGAAAAGGTTGGATGAATCAACATGTTAACATGGAAACTGTACATATGGCTATAAGTAGAGGACTGCCCAAAACCTGGTGAGACCATAGATGAAATGAAGCATGTGCAAAAATGAATTGCAGACAAAATATGTGCTGATAAGTAGCTGCATTAAAAAATGTACTAAAACGCTATAGTTCAGCAATTGGCATAAATTGAATGCCTAACAATATGCAACCTTGAGGAGGAATCTTGTACAAAAGCAAGAACAAATAACAGCTAAAAACTTTGTAATTTAATTCAATAGTACTCTAAATAGACTCATTTCTCCACGACAATACCCAAATTTCCTAATGAATGCCAGAACAAGAATAGCACAATAAAGTATATCGAAATCCTGCATACACAAACTCCATCCACAAATGCTTATGGAATCTTTGCAAGATTAAGACTCCAACGACCTAGGAAACCCTCAATTGCACAATTAAAATAACAAAGTAAACTTAAACGAGAATATATTTTGACTAACGGTAAAGGTCTCATCAGGAAAAGGGCACTGCTGCAACATTTGACTGCTCAGTTTAAAACCAATCAAACATAACAGCAGGAAAATCAAGACAAACGATCCCCCAATCCCCCCACTTGAAGTACAAAGCCAATCCCCTAATCGTGTTGCTTTGTGAGGAGTCAAATACTGAAAATCTATCCAATCATACGCTCGCTCAGATTGAGCCTAAAACAGGAAATTTTCCCACCCAAAACGCTCACTGAAGTACGAAAACACAGCGATTTCATCCCAATCAGTGCTCTAAGACAGCTGGCACCATCCCGCGCATCATAACCCTAAGCCGTGCAGGACACAAAACAGCACCGCCGCCACGAAAAACGCATCCCCACGAGGGGAAGGGGGTGAAAGAGGCCACACCGACAGAGCGGCGGCGCCTCCACGCCCCACCATGGGGGAGGCGGATCAAGCCCCGCACCCATGGATATCGACACGCACAAACAGGGATGGAGACAGAAATGGACACCAGGGGCCAGCTCATACCTTACGCGCGAGGAGGATGTGAGCGAACTGGGAGCAGGAGTCGCCGGCGCCGCCGCGAGACGACGCCGCCGCCGGCGAGGCGATAGAGGAAACCCTAGAAATGGACGCGGGCGGCGGCGAGCAGTTTACGCGAATCGCAGAATTATTTTGCGGGACGGAACGGCGAGCAGGGGGGAATCGGGGAGGTTTAATATGGCCACCAGGGTTTAGAAAGACAGCTTTGACAGAGACCTTAAATACAGCTTCTAAACAGTTTTTGGGTGGTGAGAAAAAAAACTAGATCCAGTAGAGACCTTACTACGGCCTCCAAAATGAGGAGGCCTCCAAATCTTTCCTCCAAGCCTCCAGTCCTGAGGGCTCTATAGCACAGCCCCCATCGGCGTTATTTTGGCGCCTACGACAATTCCCCACCCACCCACCGGAAGAGAGCGCCGTCTGGGAAGAGTAAGATCGAAGAGAAAAAAAATCATCGCACCTCGATTGGCCACCGCCGCCGCCGCCCTCGGCCAGGCGCGGCGTCAGTCGGCCGTCGCCTCCCGCCACGCTCGCCCGCCGCCCCCCGCCACGCTCGCCCGCCGGCCGCCACCCCCCCCCCACCGCCGTGCTTGGCCACCGGCCCCTGCCGCGCTCCCCCGCCGGCCGTCGCCTCCCGCCACGCTCCCCTGCCGCGCTCGCCCGCCGGCCGCCGCCCCCCGCCGTGCTTGGCCACCGCCCCCTGCCGCGCTCCTCCGTCGGCCGTCGCCCCGCGCTCCGGCCCCTACCGCTGCCCCCTGCTAGCTTTATATAATTAATATATATATATATATATATATATATATATATATATATATATATATATATATGTGTGTGTGTGTGTGTGTGAGTACAAATGAATAAATGCAATAGTATAATATAGTTTATGCTAAAATACAATAGAAAAGAAAATAGGGGCTGAGAAATGGGGACTGCTACTAGAATTTGGAACATTTTTGAGGTCTAAAGGAAATGGGGGCAGCCCCTATTTAACCTTTGGGGGCTTTAAAATAAGATCTATTGCTGGAGATGCTCTTACCCCCAGGTGGTAATTACCTTTCAGTCGATGACACGTGGGGCCGCGGTTCAGGGAAGACGGTGGGCCCCCTGATCCAGTGGGCGATTTCCTGGTGCGGCGTGGGATTTCGATTTCCACGGAATTTAGCTCGAAATTCGGAAATTTGGATCGTTTCGAGCGGATAGAAAAGAGGTGTTGAGAGGTAATTCCAAAGGGATTCGAAACTTTCAAATCGAAATGTAAAAAGATTGAAAAAATTACAAATATTTTGATACATAGTTTTAAAAGGGTTAAGGGCATGCTGAAGCTTTTTCGCGACACGTAAAACAAGAAAAATCATTATCGTATGATTATTATAAACTTAAAAAATAATTTATTTAATTTTTTTAAAAAACTTATATATATAAAGTTTTTATAAAAAAACATATTGTTTAGTAGTTTAGAAAACATGCTAAAAAAAGAAAGAAGCTTAAGCTAGGTTTAAAACTAGCGTTTTTGTCAACGGATAAAGAATTCGATGCCGCTCACTAAATCTATGTGCAGCTTAGAGTATCTATCAATTACATTTTAAAGTAAAGGTTTCATGAAAGCCTATGAATTGTTTGTCAAGCCCATTTGAAAGGGAAATAACTCCTCTTCTCACTCCTCACTCTCCATTTCCATCCGTTTTATTTGATTTCTTCGATTTTCACTAGAAAAATGCAAACCACTGAAATTTTATATTCTCTTAGAACAAATATATTGAAAATTTGGTTTACGGCTTTTCATCTAATTTTGCTCGAAATTAGTCATTTCGCTACAAGTCGAATTTTGGCCCAAGATGAAATCATAACTATACTTACCGTGTGAAGTTATAGACAGAGATTGGTTGATGTAGGATCAGTTGGTTCGAGTCTTGCCTAGCTCATAAAGGTTAAGTTTGGTCCCTCAGGTTGATGTGTTTGGATGCACAAATTGATGTATTTAATTAGTCACGTCTTTTGTTATAGACATGTCTTGTAGGTTCACTTTCTATGGATGAAAAATTCGTGTCTAGTACTATCAACCAGCTAGATGTTAATAAAATCCATTGCATATGTAACCTGTGAATCAGTAAAACAAATCAATGAATTTCCCTGCACTGAATAATCCATTGATGGTTAATCTTTTACCCACAAAATGCAAACATCAAACAACGACAAAAGTTAAATACAAAATGCGTTTCAGATGGGTGAAAGCACAACAATAGAATGTATGAGGGTGTTAACGAAGTTATTTGTTTCATACTACCTTAGAAAACTAGTCACCAAAGAAAGATATTTACTGACTGCTTAAATGGAGAGGCTTGTGGGTTTCCGAGCGTGCCAGGAAGCCTCGACTGTATCCATTGAAAATGGAAAAAAATATATAGTAGAATGATAGAACCAATTCACTCATAATTATTATGTAATGATCGCCGTCATGTATGAAGAAGTTGACTCCAAAGACCTAGATATGGCATGCCTTTTATTTCTCTTGCGGGGTCAATTAATGACCCTAGTTGTCAACTCGTGCGTTGCACGAGTTATTACTATTGATATATAAATATTAAATTGTAACCATACCTTGAACACATAGTTTATTTTCTAAAATACTAATTTTTAATTCCAGATTTTTGAATTAAATTTAAAAAATAATAAATTGAGTCAAAAGTTTTAGTTTCCATGTTTATGTTTTATTTAACATGAAATCTCACTATGATCTACAGTCATGATATTATGATCAACCTAATCAACGGGCAAATTTTTTTTTTAAGTATGTAAGCTTCATCAAAATACCCAATCGTTGATACTATAAATGTTAAAATATTATTTCTAATTAATTAATTTTGAGTTTTGGAACTAAACTAACAAAATACTAAATTGAGAGTCTAAAATGGCTATAACTTCAGATTTATTAATTCTGAATTTTGGAATTAGTAATCTTTGCAAACTAAGTTAAAGAGTCCATGCATGGTTAATTTAACTGTAGATGCACTTATTACAAACTTTGTTTTCAAAATACGCAAAAGAAAAATCCAATAATATATGTCGATGTTGTCTTCACCTTGTAGGGGTAATTGCAAATCTTGTATGTGGTGGTTAATGGGCTTAATCGTCCGAGAGCCGAAAACACTAGTGGCGAGGGGTCTTCGATGGGCCTTCATCTCCCTGGCGACTAGGGATGAAACTGAACGGGATAGATCCCGTACCGACCGTTTTCGTTTTCTATATTATGATACCGTTTTCGACCGTTTTCGAATTTGGCAAAACATAAAAAATTGTCATTTTCAATTGGTTTCACAATCATTTTCAACCATTTTTTGTCCTCATTATTTACTAAAATATAGAAAAATCCCGTACCGACCGTTTTCGTTTTCTATATTGTAATACCGTTTTCGACCGTTTCCGACCGTTTTCATCCCTACTGGCGACACGCGAGGCGATCCTAAGGCCGAGTCCCATGGAGGTCCCTATGGCGGCCATGGTGGTAAGCCCAGAAGCATTCGGTCCTCTTCGGCCCATCAACTTCCTTGCGCAAGTGTGCTATCCACTTGCTCAGCCCATCTCACACCCATTCTGCAGCCCACGCCCCTAGGGTTAGATGAGAGTGCTCTTTCTCACCTGGCTAGTCGCTTCTCCTATCTATGGCGGCGGGAGCCAGTGGTGAGGGTAGGGTTTTGAGGGGGCTGGTGTGAGATCCCACGCGGTAGAGGAGAGAAGGTAGGGGGGCAAGGGAAGAGTGGCCGGGGATTGGAGTAGGGGGTAGAGAGAGAGCCTAGAGAACCATGGTCCACAGCGATCCTAGGGATTTCACTCAAGCTGTTTGTGATTCCAGTAGGAGGATGGCTGACAATAGAGGTCAATGAAGGAACAAGGGTTTCCAACCCAGGTTTCCTATGAATCAAGGGTTTGGTCAAGGGTAGGGGTGGATAACGAGCCAACTCGGCTCAACTCGACTTGTTAACGTAATGAGTTCAAGATGCAACTTGACTCGATTCGTGAAATAGCTCGAGTTGGCTTGTTAAACTCGTGAGAATGGTTACCCAGAAACATAACAGATGGTTTACAATCTGCATAGAGACATAGAGTAATACTAATAGACATTGTTTTAGCTATAAATAAGCATTGAGATGCATGTCAGTTGATGTTTTAGCTACTAATAGGAACTATAAAAGGACCATAATTCATAAATCATGAGTTCATGAACTACAGTCTACGGGGTTCATCAAGATTAAAAACTAGGTAACTAATATATGTCAAACAAAACATCTGGAAGACCGGAACTTCCAGGCTGAAGCACAAATAGCACACATATTGACACACACAAACACACACACACACACACACACACACATGCACTGATATAGAAGCCCCAAACTCTGTCATGCATGGCACATTGGCATCTCAGTGTGTTGGCATAATCTCCATCTTCTAAGAGCTTTCAACCACACTATTAGGAAAAGCAACCAATTCAATGTCTTCTTCCTATAATGTAAAATCAATGATATTTGAGTAAGATAATTAGAATATTTATCAAAAGAAATATATTTTAATTTGCCAAAAGGACAACATATTTGCCTCTATGACTAGAGGTATGTCATTAATTTTTTTGTCCTCGTATGAAGCTAGAAGCACACACTAATGCCTCAACAGTTGCTGGGCGCAAAGCACTATGGTAATCATCGAGAACTCTACCCCCAGTACTGAATGTTGACTCTGATGAGACATCACTAGCTGGTACAGTTAAGAACCTTCTTGCCATCTTTGACACAACAGGAAATCTGTGAGTATTGAGCCTCCACCAATCAAGTAATCTGAAATTTGCATCTCCGAAAGGATGATTTGGTTCATCTAGATAGATGAGCAGTTGTGATTTAGAAGGTTCTGAAGCTGTTTCTTTAAGAGAGGATTGAAACTGACTTGACACTGTAGCCAAAGAGCTAGTTGTTTGTATCCTTCAAACTAACTTGGAACTACTATCTACAGCCTTGCTTTGGCGATGATGTGTCTCATAAATGTCATAAAGGCCAAACAACTCATCTTTTACTTCCTTTTCCTCACTAATACCTTTGACTTCACCATACATCTTTTTAAAGCAATAGCCAATAAACCTCATCTTAAACCTAGGATCAAGAATAGTAGCAATGACCATAACATTGTTCTTTTCCTCCCAGTATTTATCAAACTTGTCCAACATTGATTTTGCTATCTTATGCATTTGCTCATCTACAGAATCACGTGCTTCCACCAATGCAATCTTAACATTAAGTATATAAGGATAAAAAATATTTGCAGTGGGGTAAAGAGACCCTGATAACACGGTAGTTACTTCAGCAAAAGCCTTCAAGGCTAGCTAAATTTTGCTATACAATATCCATTCTTCATGCGAAGGGAGCCATGTATAAGTAGGATCTGACATGACATATTCTGTTAAAGCTTCCTTATAATTAATGCCAACTGACAACATTTTGTATTTGGAACTCCACCTTGTTGACACATCCAAACAGAACCCAGCTCCAACAGGCAAATTAATTGATCTGCACACTTTCAGGAATTTGTACATGCGAGATGTGGATTTCTTCATGTAATGCACAATTTATCTACAATTGTTGATCAATGACTTCAATGGTAGAATCACATCATTTACTACTAAGTTTACTATGTGAGCACAACAACTGATATGGAAATATGTAGGATTGAACTGTGTTGTTTTCCTAGCAATAAACTTGGCCATCAAATTCCTAGCAGCAACATCATTTGAGCTTGCATTATCAGGAGTTGTAGTAATGATCTTGTCTTCTATCTTCCATTCAACTATGCATTCAAACACTGCTTGAGACATGCCATTTTCCTATGTGTGGTGGATCTAACTCAATGACGTTTAGCACTCTGCTTTGCATAACCCCTTCAACATCTATGTAGTGTGCAACCAAAGCCATGTAGCAAACATTTTGGTTTGAAGTCCACAAATCACTTGTCAAGCTAATGCTCTCAACACCCCTAAGACTTCTTTTAGGGAGTTCCTTCTCATACTGATAAACTTTCATGCATTCGTTTTTTGTTGTCTTCCTACCAATGAACTTGTAAGATGCATTCATATACCTCATCAATAAATTAAACCATGTGTGCTCTACCATCTTAAAAGGATATTCATGCACAATTATCATTTTAGCTAACAGCCTTCGGACTTCCTCATTGTCATATTTTGCAGGATTTAAAACAAGAGAAGAACCTAGCTCGTTGGGATCATTGTTGAGTGTGCTTTGAGTTGCCTCTCTCCCCTTCGTGTTCATGTAAGGAACACCCTTTGGAATATTCCTATTGAGGCTAGAAGTCTGCCCTCCTGGAGTGTAAGCAAAACATTTGCCACAATATTTGCACTTTGCCTTTGTAATGGTCTTTCCTGTACTCTTTGAAATAGCTTGACCACCTTGAAATTCTCCCAACATCCTGATCACTTTTCTCTACCTTTCATTGAAGGCGTTCCCACTGCAATAACCTTTTTCCTCTTGGCTTCTCTCTTTGAAATGTCAGCAACCTCATCTTCTTGCTCGGCCTGACTTGGAGAGTCAATTGACCCATTTGAAGGTAAGCTCTCTGACATATTATCATTCATATCAAAGTCATCTTCCTCGTACTCATGTAAATCATCATTATCCTTGTCCTACACATGCAAAATTGGTTCACTTGCTAGATAGAAGATAGCATGTGGCTTGAGCACAAGGCACTTACGCACACAACAAAAAAAACGTAAAAATCAGGAAAAAAACATACTAACCGATTAAGGTTCAGCAGTAGGCGGAGAGGTTTGCCTCAATGCTACTTGATGTGGTGGTGCAGGTGCTTTCTCTTGTTGCCTCTTTTTCTTGATCTTTGACTCCAAGCTCAGTGGTCGTTGTCGATCCATCGCTGCACTGCACCGGTGTCACATCCTGAGTTTTCCCCTAACTAGAACCACAGAAAATATACTAAAGAAAATGCCCAAAGAAATTATTTAATTAAGGCTAAGGAAATTAATTAATGGTGAAAATGCAAAATAACAACCCATCATGCTAGAAGTATTTTTTTTGGTATTCCTCTTGCCAAAATACACTAACATGATTTTTATTGGAATTTTTAGAGCACTGGAAGTATTTTTAATAAATCAAAAGGTGTTATCAGAATTAAAAGTCTCCTAGAAATCCCCTTTTTCCTTTTTTCCTTCCTCTTTTTCTGTTTTTTATTCCCTCCTGGGCCACGGCCCACTCCTGTTCCTAGCCTGCTCCGCGGAACGCTTGTCCCGCGCGCCCCCTCTCTCTCTCACTCGCTGCCATCTGGGCCCTGTCCGTCAGCTCCTGCGCCTCTCCCCTTCTCTCCCGTTTGTGGCTAGAGGGGATCGGCTCCCGCCCATCATACAATTTTGCCTCGCCCCGTGTCTGCGCGCGCTCACTCGATTCAAACGACGTGGACCAAGTCGCCGAGCCGTTCCCCCACATTCCCCGTCCCTCTCGCCCACGCCCTTGAGAGAATCTTGCCACTTCCCCCATGGCCGCCATTTTCTCCTTTTTGCGAAATTCGGTCGCCTCGGCCACGATCTCGAGCTCCTCGGGCTATTTAAACCCTCACCGTCGCCCCCTCTCTCTTTTCCCTCAACTCCCCGAGCTCCCCGTGCACCCTGACCCCGCCAGCGCCCAAATCCCAAATCGCTGCCGCACTCCGCCGACTTCAGCAACTCGGCGTTGCCACTGTAGCCACCGCTAGGCCACACTCTAGCCTCTGTTAGTGTTGCCACGCTCCAGGGAACCTAGGCCACCACCCCCGTAGGCCCCTACGCCGCCAAATGTCACGCCCAGAAATTCACTAGAATTTCCAAAGCTAATTTGTGCAATAAATTCTTGTCCAGGAATCAACCGAGGTACACAAATCGACAATTTAATAAATATAACCAAAACGATAAACGATAAATACTTGCAGAAGAGGCACTTAGTCCTTACACAGAAGAAATCATAAACGGAACGACAACTAGCAAAGCAGCAACAAGACAGACAGCTCAATTAGGATATAAGCCAAACACCCAACTTCTTCTCCTCGCAAAGCTTCACTCTAATGATTGCAATATTGCAAGACTGAGTACCACCCACCGTACTCAACAAGCCACACATGTGATGCAAAATAATGCAATAGAATTCCAAAGAAAAAGCATAGTATGACTTATTTGCATAAATGACATTTAAAAATATTGAAAACAGTATAGTTTAATTATTAGTCAATATTAAACCAGTCTCTGAACAGCACTGCAATGCAGCTTAGGCCCAAACCATATTCCCTCCAATCTGGAGCTCTCAAGTTCCCATCATTTATCACCATTAATGCATAGTGTGAGACTAATCACAGAAAACATTGTTAGGCCTGCCCATTAACCGCGGGCACAGCTATTTGAATAGTTTTACTCTGGCCAGAGGTGTACCAATTTACCCACAAGACACGATTCCACACATGTCACCATGCCCCGAAATACTACCATGGTACTGCAAAGGGGGAAACTGTGACAAGACCTTTCATGCAACTCTCCCAACCGAAAAGCCACCCGCTGAACCACCAGTCTCCGGTAGGAACTGATCAGGTACCCAACAAGAAGATGATTCAACGCCCGAAACATGGACTTATTGCGATTCAACGCCCAAAACATGGACTTATTGACGCAGCCATGGTGGTCATATTGACATAGCCACAAACACGCCCTGAGGCCTCTTGTTGAACTCACAACACTACAGGTCCAGCCGTTGCCCATTCTGGCTTGTGGTTAGTACAGTAAATGCTTCGCAACAAGTAGTCTGCGAACCAGTCCTTAATTGTCATGAGCACCACTAGCGATATCATCATTCCACATGCTTACAACCCACCATCAGTCAAGTTTTAGTTGTCATATTTAATTAACCAACCACGACCAACTGTTATGAATTTATAGTCATTAAACATTAATCATCCATAAATGATTAAATAGTTTCCCCATATAAAATGACGCTAGAGTTTCTAAGCATGACTAAGCATAACCTAATTAATCTAGCTAGATCATTAAATAGTCATCCAGCTAGTCAACATTAATCACCCAAGGTATCAAGGTAAAGGTGCCAATAGCAATTCATGGCCATAATCAAGAAATATTAGGTTTATAATAAATACCCATAGTAAAGACATTCTAAAACATTTTAAGCAATAACGTTAAAACAAAATAGATTTCACAAATGAGATCAATATGCTCAAGGGGATTGTCGTGTGACTTGTCTTACAATCGAAAAGTTTTTAGACGATCTTCCGAAACTCTTCTGCAAACCTCGCAATCTTCCAAAACGACAGAGACAACTCAACTACATGCAAAAGAGTAGAAACCCTAAGCAACTCCAAATAAATAGTACATAAAAAGTATATAAACATATAGATCATGAGTTTAGATGAATTTTGGAAAAAGAACAGGTCGAATCGGAGTTCGGACGGAAAAGTTATGGCCTCCGGAAGATTGAATTCAGAGAAAATACGAAAAGAATTGAAAAAAGAATATTCTCTTAAATATTCCTTCAGAAAATAATTAATAAAGGAATTATTTTGAATGGATAAATAAGTGGGACCCACTGGTCAGTGTGATGACTCATGGTGGGCTTGGTCCATGGAACAGAGGAGAGGGGCTTTGGTGGACCGGTGACATGGATGCCACGTGGGCAGAGGAGTCTGAGGTGGCGATGAGGTGGATGCCGACGTGACAGTTAGGGCTGAGATGGCACTGGTTCTCAGTCAGGGGAAATCCAATGGCTCGGATTAAATTGAAACCGATCGGACGGTCCATATCTAATGAAGAGCGTTATGAAGATTGCATGGCCCAGATTCAGTCTTGGCGATCTAATGGCTGAGGTCGGTTCAGGATCAATACGTGGAGCCCAACTGTCATAGAGAGAGGAGGATCTATTATTGGTGGGGCCCGCTCGTCACACACAGAAGAGAGGTGCCGGCCGGGGCCCACACGCTAGTTGCCCAGGCGGCCCGTGCCTGTCCAAGGCGCGGCAGAGGCCGAGGATGCGTGACGGCGCGACAACGACCGAGGGCCGGCGGCGGCGCGGTGACGGCCGACAAAGGGTGGAGAAGATGGAGGCGGCGCAGACGGCGAAGACCGACGATGGGGTGTAGAGATGGCGGCGATGGCAACTCGGCACGATGGCAATAGGCGGTAGAGCGACGAGGAGACGATCCGGGATGGGGAACAGAGGCACCGGAGGAGAAGGGGATGGAGGCGACGTGGCGGTGGGTTGGATACTCACCGGCGGCGGGAGAAGCTTGCAGAGGCGATGATGATGACGACGCGGCGAGCGGTGGCGGCAGCTAACGCCTAGAAGAAGCAACGGCAGCGACGTCTCGGGCGAGGCGGCGCAGATCGGCTCCCCAGGGGAGGCGGCTAGGGCATAAAGCAAGGGGCAGTGCTAGGGCTCGGGCAAACGGGAGCAGAAGGTGGCGGCTGAGGTATTTATAGGGGAGGCCGAGCTAGGGCGCAGGCGGCGGTGGCATGTGGATGCGGTTGCGGCTGCGGCGGCGGACCGGCGGCGGTGGGCCGGGTCGGGCTGAGGCCGCAGGCGGCACGGGGCAGCGGGCCGAGGCGGCGCAGTGGTGGCACGCCAAGCCGGGCGGTAGGAGCAGCTCGGGCCGGGCCCTGGTTCGGCCTAAGGAAGAGAGAGAGAGAGGAAGGGAGAAGGAAGGAAGAAGAAGAAGGGAGGAAGAAGAAAGGAAAAAGGAGGGAAAAAAAAAAGGAAAAGGGTGAGAAGGGGAAAAGAAAAAAAAGGAAAGGATGAAGGGATTTTCTAGAAAAATTTCAATTTCGCAAAATTGGAATTTTGGGGATATTTGCGGAATCTGAGATGTATTCTGGACTTAGAACTTTCGAAAATATTCGGAACTTCGGGATAGGTCAATTATCGGGATATACATATACATACATACATACATACATACATATGGAAGATTGGAATACTTGAGACTATGGAAATTCGAGAAATCCGGGGATATTTTGATTATCAAGAATATCGAAATAACGCCACATGGAATATTGTGGTAATTCAGGATTCGGAAATCCGAAAGTATTTTTTTTGGGGGGAGGGGAATCCGATAAAATTGGAACACTAGGGATATTCAAGGAATAATTAAATATCCAAAATAAATGAATATTTTGGGGAATCCGAAACGGGGATTATTTTGTGGGATTTAGAAAATGAAGGATATTTTCCTAAGGAATTTTTGGAGAATAGAATATCGGAATATTCTTTGGGTTAGAAATTGGAGGATATTTTCTTGGGAACTGGAAAAATGGAATATTTAGAGTACTGTAAATATTCTAGGAATAAGGGAATTGACGAGAATACCTTATGGATATTGAAATGGGGCAAAACTGGGATTATCTAAAGATTTAGTTCAAAAAAATAGATATTTCGGATACCGAGAATCTCGGATTGGGAGTTCAAAGGGGTTTTAGAGTTTCGGAATCGGCACCAGGTATTGTTAAGGGAGAGGGACATGGGTCCGAGCCAAAGAGACAGATGAAAGAATTGGACGAGAGACGACCCGAGCGGAGAAAAGAAAAGGTTTTTGTTTTTATTCATTTAATTACCAAAATAATCTTTACTACATTAAAATTAATTCTGGAGCTCCAAAAAACTCTGTGAAAATTTCAGCGAGTTTATTAAACCATGGGGAATTTGTAAGAAGCAAAAACCACCATAAAACAAATAAAAATTTATTATTATAAATACTTAAATGTTTAAAATATTCCCACAAAACCCTAGGGAATATAAAACACATTAATTAAAGTTTTAACTTGGGATTTTTTAATATTGGAAATTTTAGAATTTTATTCAAACACTTTTACAAACAACTTTAGTGTATTCTTGTATTTCCTTTTACCCATTATAATTTTTTAATTAAGGCGATTTTTCAGGGAGTGACACCGGAGCCCCTCTCTCGCCATCATCCTCTTTGGTAAGTGCCGTAACCGGCCTTCGGCCGTGGAATTCCGCTGATTTGTTCGATCACTTCCTCTCCTAACCCCCTCTACACCTTCGCCAGAACCTCCTGGACCTCATCCGCGTCTCCGTCACCGCCTTGCGCCGCCAAAATCCCGTCAGCGTCGTCGTCCCGAAGCACCCCGCCGCTACCTCCTCCTTCCCACCGCCGTCCGCCATCCTCCGGTCGTCGCGAGTCCTCGATGAGGTCTCCCTCAGTTTCCCCTTCTCCTTCGCCACTCACCGCGGTGACCATCCGGCCGCTTGCCCCGCCGCGACACAGCCGCGCCGGCGGGGACCAAGCCCCGTTTGTCCCGCGCCGTTCGATCTACCTCGGTAGATCGGGGCCGTCCACGTGGTGCCGCTGTGGGGGCCTTCTCCGTTGCCAAGTCGGCATCACCTCGGCGTCGTGTTGACCTATCGGTCCGTTGTGGCTGCCACGTCGGCAGCCACGTGGCGTGGTCGTGTCGAGCCACGTGGCGTGGTCGTATCGGGCCACGATGGACCGCCCTCCTGCGCGCCACTGACCCGTGGGCCCCGCTTGTCGGCGCCGGCCCCGTGGTCCGCTAACACATTAATTCCTTTTAATTACGCAATAAATCGAGAAGGAATTATTTTTGTATAGTAAAACACAAAGAACCTTTAAAAATTCTTAACTAATTCATACGAACTCCGATTAATTCC
Organism: Oryza meyeriana var. granulata; assembly: GCA_003991445.1. Taxonomy (NCBI): domain Eukaryota; kingdom Viridiplantae; phylum Streptophyta; class Magnoliopsida; order Poales; family Poaceae; genus Oryza; species Oryza meyeriana. The sequence goes on from RYFJ01002336.1 coordinate 151,358, forward strand.
ATTCAAATTTCATTAAATCTAGAAAAATATCAAGAATCCATTAAAAATAGTTTCAGCTCATGTTTTAGTGCTCTCATGTACTATTTTTATTTGTTTGTGCTTTGATTGTTATAGAAGCCGACGTTTCCGACCCTCCCGTGTACTACGAAGTGGTCACTGAGTTTGCAGAGCCAGAGCAAGGTAAGTTACACCATATTCTTGAACATTTTGTACCCTATTTATGCCAAATGTTTGTTTTAATTAAATAAACTTGCATGATTTTATTATTTCATGTGGCCTAGGAGATAATACCTATGTACATAGTTGAATACCCTAGGTTGATGACCCCTATTCTTTTGTAACCTGGGTAACAATAGGATTATGAAATATTTCTAGGGTGCTTAGTTGTGTTTAGAATAAACTAGCTCACCTTGGGGATTAATTATTCATTATACTCTCTATAGCTCGACTTGGTGTCGAAATAATGGAACCTTGGTCACGAAAAATTACTTAAATAAAATATGACCTTAATGGTGGGCTGTGGGTGCATGGTTTTGCTGGTCGCACCATGACAATTAAGGACCGGTTCGCGGGAACCCCTTGAGTAGTTAGTCGTACATACCACAAGCCAGCGTGGGCAACAACTGGGCTTGTAGCGTAGCTTCTCCCTCTCCTAGGCACTATTGGTGAGAATTGGCGTGATGGAGTTGGGTCGGCTCGGGGTCGGGTTGATCGGCTTCCAGATCCATTGTGGCGCAAGGGGGGTAGCCTGGTCGATATAATGTGCCCTGTTGGCAGGTGCAACCTTAGTGTGGTGCGGATGGTTAGGGAGGAGTTGCGTGAACAGTCCTGTCACAGCCTCTCGCGGGGTGTTGTGGTGACATGCCGGCACATGGGAACGTGTGTGGGGCTATGTCTTGTGAGTATAGTTGTACACCTCTGGCCAAAGTTAAAATCTATTTGAATAGCTGTGCCTGTGGTTATGGCATTTGGTCAAGACTCACCGTGATTAGTCTCACCTTAATAAATTGACTTAAAATATGCTGTAGGGATAGCATGGTTGGTTAGGCTTGGTTAACATGGTGTAATGTTGATCAGATATAATTTAATACTGCTTAATTAAATAACCTTTTACTCGTTTGTGAACTGCTACTATTTGCAAATGGTTTTACGCAAATGAACACAAAACCTATCTTTGTCTCCCGTGCATTGTGCATAATTGCGGGTGTGACTTGTTGAGTACTGTGGGTGATACTCAGTCTTGCTCCCTTTCCCCTTCTCAGAGATGGAGTTCTTCTCCGTCGAGGATCGTCAGGAGGAGTAGACTGGATCCGCTGTCAAGCTGCCTGTGGATTGGAAGCCTCTATGCAACATAGTCATTATAGGTCTATTTATCCTTTTCCACTGCATTTATGTAAGACAATTTTATTTTGTTTGTAAGACGTACTCTGTATGACAACTTAGAATTTGTGTACCCGGACTCTCCTGGACAGGAATTTAATACACAAGAATATTCAGAATTCTGGTTGTGAATTTCTGGACGTTACAACCAGGCCGCCGGCGATGCGGCCGGCTGCTGTGCCGATTGGATTCATCGTCGTTGTTGCTGCAGCTGCTGCTAATGCTGTCCTTACTCACTTGCTTGGCCCCTGGGAGTTTCAAGTGTGGCGGCAGCTGGATTTTTCCCTAGCTAGTTAGGGTTCAACAACTAGTATATGGAATGGTCTCTGGACATGTTTATGGGCTTGTGGGCTGACTTACAAGCTTGTGCTTTGCGGATTGTTGCAAACTTATGGGCTAGTGGGCAATAACCTGCTAACTTCATCACGAGTTTTTAACGAGTTTAACGAGTGCTCGCGATTTAGCTCGAGCTTGGCTCGTTAAACAAACGAGTAAAAGTTGCAACTCAACTCGACTCATTAATTGACCAAGCCAAGCCGAATCGAGCCCAGTTTTACGTGAGTCGAGTTATCTCACGAGTTTCGAGTTTTTTGTCCACCCCTAGTCAAGGGGGAGGGCTTGAAGGTCGGGGATGGAGAGGTGGTGGCTATATTGGCGGAGGTGGCTATGGCGGCGGCAGTAGGGGGAAGTACAAGCCGATCCTAGTCGAAACTAATCCTCCTGGGCACATGGCAGATCAAGCTCAAGATGCGGTGGCGAAGGTTGCGTTAGATGACATTAATTCCATCCCAGATCCAGCTCAGGATAGAGGGAAGAAATCTATGGAAGGGAATCAAGGAGCTACACCAGCAAATTCGTCGCAGATATCTGACACACAGATGGCAGGAAGCTCTGAACCAATCACCAAGCCGAAACAGGAAGTTGGAGGGATCAAGCTGCTTTCATAGGTTCCTCAGGTACAATGCTTTAAGTGCCATGCTATGGGCCATGGTGACAAAGGCTGTCTATGCTAATGTTTTGTGTGATTTGTGGGAGAAATTCAAATCTGGCAATAGACTGTTTTCTAGAAAAACAAGCCAAACCAGTTGCTAAGTTTGTAGGCTTTGGAGCTAGTGGATTGGCTTGTATTGTAGTCCAACATGCAAAGGCAACCTCTGCAAAAGAACATGCTAACCCAATGGCTCTTATTACAACAAAAGATGGGAAATCACTGACTAAAAGCAGGTGGAATTTGGCTTTTCACAACAGCTCAAGTGGAACTAGGAATGAAGAGCTAAAGCACAAGGGGAAAACTCTTTCCAAATGAGGTTCCCTAACAAGATGAGGCTGGGGGAATTAGAGAGTTTTGACTCATTCACTCTCAAGGTACAAGTGCACAAACGGACTCAAGAGTCAGTAGCTGCTGGGAAGTTACAGGAAGTATGGGTGTATTTGCAAGGGGTGCCTGACACAATGAAGAATTTCCTCTCTTTGTATGAGGTGGGATCTATTTTGGGTCCAGTGATGGAAGTGGATATGGAAACCCTTAGAGATCATGCTGTTGTAAGGATTCAGATGGGGATGATGGATGTGGGAGTACTGCCTCTGCAACTGATACTGACAACACCTGATATGTTGTTGTATGAGGTTATCTTCTATCTGGAAGAAGTGCTGGAAGCAAGATTGTTCAATTGGAGAGAGCAGAACAAGAGGGTGGTAGGGGAGATGCAAAGTGCTGGGGGCTCCTAAGAGTGGGGGTGGAGATGAAGCAAGCAACAACAAGAAGGGGAATATTTATGAAGCAAGTACCTCTAGCACCAAAGAGATCCAAGGACAGATAACACCCATGAACATTGACCTAGAGAAAGAACATATTCTAGAAGATCAAACTGAGATCAAGAAAAGATGGGATCAAGATACCCACATTGCAGCTGATAGAAAGTTAGCTGAAACCCTACAACTGGAAGATCAACTTAGACAAACAGATGGGGCAGTGATGGAAAAGATGGAATTCACTTAGTTTCAGGGCAAGACTCAATCATAGAGGGAAGAGACAGGGGATAATGATCTCATGGAGATAATCAGAGAAGACTCCCAAAACACATCAGCAAATGGGTAGTACTTAGGAGATGAGAAGGAGAAAGTATAGTTGGAGGGGAGTGAGGAAATTCTTGATTCTCATAAATCAGTGGACTTTGTAAAGGCTATGGGAGTGTACCTTGAGCTAGATACAATTGAAAATCTCAGAGCAGAAGTGAATCCAAGAAGATGCCCTAGACAATAAGCCAAAGAAGATAAGGAGATACTCACCTTAGGTACAGACAGGAAGGAGGCAAAAAATAACTTTGTGGATAAAGGTACAGAGCTTATTCCCTCCTTTGTCTCTAAATCTAATACCTCTCTAGCACAAATGGCTTCACTCATAGAAATTGATCTAGGTTGTGCAATAGAGGCTGTGGATTCAAATCTAAATTTGATTAAAACTTGGAAAATGCTAGAATTAATCTGTTCATGGAAGAACAATAAAAAAACCAAAAATGAGATGATGATGGAAAGTAATAATCCTATTGATTTCAATATGCTATGTGATTCTGTCCAGAATTTAATTTCTGATGACGATAATTCTGATGTGGATATAGAAAGTAAAATGCTTGCTCAATTTTAATTATCTTCTGCTGGTAAACTAAGGAATAAAAAGAAAGGAAACCTTAAAATTTTCAAGGTCACTCCTAAAAAGATAAGGAATAATACTAGAAAAAAAAATCCAAACTATGAAGGGTATTTTTTGGAATATAAGAGGAGTTTGATATTGTGAGGAATAATCGTGTAGATTTTATGGGTTTACAGGAAACTATGGTCCAAAATTTTACAGATAGGGCTTTGAGAAATATTTGTGGAGAGAGAAATTTTAATCGGAATTGGTCTCCCTCTCAAGGTAGGTCTGGTGGTATTCTCTTTGGAGTCAATACTGACACATTACAAGTTCTAGATAGTGATCATGGGAAGTACTATGCCAGAATGCTGGTGCAAAATGTAAATTCCGATTTTATATGGAATATAATTGTTATTTATGGAGTTGCGCAAATAGATAAAAAAGGAAATTTCTTACTAAATTGGCTTCAGTGTGCAATTCTACACAATGTCCCTTACTAATGGGGGAAGATTTCAATATAATAAGGAAAGAAAGTAAGGAAAATAAGAAAAGGGATACAACAAATGGAGTTTCCTGTTTAATGCTATAATTGAACAAAATAATTTAAGGGAAATAAACATGGGTGATAGGTTCTTTACATGGTGCAATGACCAAGAAGATCCAACTTATGAAAAGCTGAATAGAGTTTTAATGAATATGCAGTGGGAGATGTACTACCCACTCACCAATATTAAAGCATTAGAAAGAACATTATCAGATCATGTGCCACTGATTGTAGATACTGGAGATGTCCTTAGGAATTCTGGATGCTTTAAATTTGACAACAGCTGGCTAATGAAGGAAAACATACATGAAATCATTGATGCTGCTTGAAACTCTGCTGGGACTAATAGTGTTTCTAGCATTGATAGATGGCGGTTAAAAATGAGGAAAACTAGGAAAATTTTGAAAGATTGGAATAAAAATTGGATTGGTGAATCTAAAAGGAAGAAAAATGAGCTGTTAGAACAAATAGATGAATTGGATAAAAAATATGAGAGACAAGATATGACCTGTTAGACGAGAAGCTTAAGAAAGATTTGGATCCGAAATTGAAAACTTTATTAAAAGAAGAAGAGATTAAATGGTTGCAGAGACATAAAGAACAAGACCTGCTTAAGTGTGATAACAATACAAAATACTATCATGCAAAAGCTAATGAGAGGAGAAAGAATTTAATAAACTCCCTGATCCAAGAAGAGGGGGTAATTGAAGGACAAGAAAATTGGATGGCCTATATTACTGATTTTTATAAGAAGTTATTTGGCCAAGCTGAGACCAGCAACATAAGAATGGAGTGCTCTGATTATGTAAAATTGGGAGAACAAGATAAGGAAAAGTTGATTAAACCCTTCACCCTTGAGGAGATTCATAAGGCAGTTTTTGAAGTGAAAGCTAACAAGGCCCCTGGCCCTAATGGGTTCCTAATAGAGTCTTATAAAAACTTCTGGGATATAGTTAAACTAGATTTGAAAGCTCTTATGGATGAGTTTCATCAGGGTGGAATTAAAATTCAAAGGTTGAACTATCGGGTTATATATTACCCTAGTCCTAAAATATAAAGATGGTAGACAAATTCAAAAGTATAGGCCCATCTAGTTGTTAAATGTCAGCTTTTAGATTTTAACCAAGGTATTAATGAACAAGCTAACAGATATAGCCACTAATGTGATAAAAGAGAACTAAACTGGTTTTATTCAGGGGAGATACATTATGGAGGGAGTAGTCATTTTACATGAAATTCTGAACTCACTGAATCAGAAGAAGCAATCTGGAATACTTCTTAAAGTGGACTTTTAGAAGGCATATGACAAAGTGAAATGGCCCTTCGTTTACCAAATGCTAAAAGAAAAAAATTTCCCAGATTGCTGGGGTGAGGTCGATAGGAGCATCACCCATCTCAGGCAAAGTCGTCCATGTTCCGCACCGATCGAGTGGTCAATCTGCAGAGTACAAAGTGAAGCATCTGTAAATTAGTAGCAAACAACATGCATGGATATTTGAATCAACGTAGGAGAGAAATTAAGATGATATAAGTGTTAGATGTGTATTATATATCTGTGTATTTACCCCATCGTATAAGGGGTTTCTTGCATATATGCCACCTATACATGTATATAGACTTGCCCCTTTGGCTAGTGAATGGATATGGCGCTATTCACAACATGGTATCAGAGCTAGGGTTTTGTTATACCTAGGGTTTGCCGCCGCCGGGCTCGTCGCCAACCCCGCCCGCGCCGCCGCTGTCCAGATCCGGCCACGCCTCCTCCTTGCCGCCGGCCGGTGCCGTTGGGCCGCCTCCTCACCGCCGGCCGGTGCCGTTGGGCCTCCTCCTCTCCTCGCTACCGCGAGCCCCTATCCCCCCCTTCTCTCTCCGTCTAGACCGAGCACTAGATCGACGGGGAGGCCGGCTAGGGAGGAGAAGGCGGCGTCGGAGGGAAAGAAGGAGAAGGTGGGCTCGAGGGAGACGACGCCGCGCCTCCTTCCGCGCGAGGCCGCCGCCGTGGGCCGTCGCCTTCCCCGCCGCTGGGCTCGTCGCCGCCGAGAGCAAGTGGTGGCTGAGGGAGGCTTGGCGCCGTCGCTGGCCCGTCGCCTTCCCCGCCGCCGTTTCTCGTCGCTGCCGAGAGAAAATGGTGGCTGAGGGAGGCTCGGTCGGTTTGTAAACCGACCGACAGACATAAAAAAAAAAGAGAGAGAAAGAAAGAAAGAAAGAAAAAGAAAAGAACAAAAAAAATGTCTTCTATTGTTTCTGTCCCTCGTTGCCCGGTGATCTTCGATGGTCTCAATTATCGGGACTGGTTTCAGCACATGCGCATCCACATGCGTGGTCAACGCCTTTGGGAGTTTCTTACGGGCGAGTTGCCTTGTCCGTCTCGTCCTACTCCACCTGTTGAGCCTGCCCTCCCGAAGGATGCTTCCGAAGACACTCGTACAAAGGCTTCTGAGACTTTTGAGGATGCTATGGCGACTTTTCAGACTTAGTATGCTGCTTACAAGACATGGGTTGATGAAGATGCTCATGCCTCTGCTATTTTGGTTGCTAGCATGGAGGTGCATCTCACTGGTGATGTTGTTGGCCTAGCTTCCGCACATGCGATGTGGACGCATCTACGCAGCTGCTACGAGCCATCTGGTGATTCCTTATACCTTGCTGTTGTGCGACAAGAGCAGTCGCTGCAGCAGGGCGATGCCACTGTGGATGAGTTCTATGCTTAGTTGTCTGCGATATGGCGTCAGATCGACTCTTTGGGGCCAGATGTTTGCCGCACCTGTCAGTGTTGTTAGCGTCAGCAGTCTCACATGGAGCTTCGCTGCATCTATGACTTTTTGACACGCCTTCGGTCTGAGTTTGAACAGACTCGTGCTCAGTTGCTGGCTCGTCATCCTCGTGTGACTTTGTTGGAGGCCCTTGCAGCTGTTCGTATTAAGGAGATTCGACTTCGTGAAGCGAGACTACTATCATCATCATCATCCCTTCCTTCGGTTTTGGTGGCTTCTCCAGCTCCTGCACCTGCTGTGCCTTTGCCTCCACCACCTGTGCCTCCACCAGTGACAGCTACTGTTGGTAAGGGCCTTCACTGCACCTATTGCAACAAGGATGGCCATGTGGAACAGTTTTGCTACAAGAAGAAGAAGGATCTTCGTCGTGGTGCTCGTCCTCCAAGGAGTACTGAAGGTTCCTCCTTTCAGCCAAGTTCCGGTACTTCTGACACTCAGCAGCTTCTCACTTTGCTAGGCCGCATGGTTGCTTCTGCATCGTCTGGTTCTGCTGCTCAGTCTTCTGGTGAGAGACCACCTTCTACTTCTCTTTCCTCAGGTACATCACCTTGGATTCTTGATTCTGGAGCTTCTTTTCATATGACATCTGATTCCACCTGCCTTACTTCTATTAGTCCTTTAGCTGCTCCTATCACTGTCCACACCGCAGATGGTACCTCTCTTTCTGTCACAGGACGAGGCACTCTTTCAAATTCCTCCTTTCATGTTCCTGTTGTTTCTCATGTTCCAAAACTAACCATGCAGCTCATATCTGCTGGCCAACTCACTGATCATGGTTGTCGTATTATTTTCGATTCTGACTCTTGTTGTGTTCAGGATCGTCGCACAGGGACTCTGGTTGGTACTGGCCCTCGCCGCTGTGACTCCCAATGGCTTTGGGAGCTTGACTGGCTTCGCCTTCCTTCCGCTGCCCCAGTCAGTCTTCTCGCCTCCACCACTGCCTCTGCAGCTGCTGTAGCCTCCACCACATCGTTTGCTCAGTGGCATCATCGCTTAGGATATCTTTGTGGTTCCCGTATGTCTTTGTTACTTCGTCGAGGTCTTTTAGGGTCTGTGTCTGGTGATACTTCTCTACATTGTCAGGGTTGTAAGCTTGGCAAACAGCTTCAACTCCCTTATCATTCCAGTGAGTCAGTGTCTCAGCGTCCTTTTGATCTTGTTCATTCTGATGTATGGGGACCAGCTCCTTTTGTTTCGAAAGGGGGTCATCGATATTATATCATTTTTATTGATGATTTTTCTCGACATACATGGATATACTTTATGTCATCTCGTAGTGAGGTTTTATCTATCTACAAGACCTTTGCCACCATGATTCGCACTCAGTTTGACTCTCCTATTCGTGTTTCTCGCGCTGATTCCGCTGGAGAGTACTTGTCGCGAGTCCTTCATGGTTTTCTTGCTGAGCAGGGAACTCTCTCTCAGTTTTCTTGTCCAGGTGCCCATGCTCAGAATGGTGTGGCTGAGCGCAAGCATCATCATCTTCTTGAGACAGCTCGTGCTCTCATGATTGCTTCTGCTGTTCCACCACATTTCTGGGCTGAGGTTGTTTCTACTGCCACTTTCTTGATCAACATTCAGCCCTCCTCTGCTCTGCAGGGTGGGATCCCAGTTGAGCGTCTCTGTGGCCAGACTCCTGATTATTCTAGACTTCGCCTCTTTGGGTGTGTGTGCTATGTTCTTCTTGCACCTCATGAGCGCACCAAACTGACTGCTCAGTCAGTTGAGTGTGTTTTTCTGGGGTACAGTGCAGAGCACAAGGGATATCGTTGTTGGGATCCTGTTGGCCAACGGATGAGGATTTCTCGGGATGTTACGTTTGACGAGTCTCGTCCCTTCTATCCTTGTCCTTCTCCTTCCTCCACTTCAGCATCTGTTGTTGAGCCGCTTTCATTTCTGACCTTTCCTTCCAGTCCTATAGTCACCACTCCACCATAGCCTTTGGTCTCTCTGGTGCTTCCTTCTCAGTCAGCTTCCTCTTCACCACTAGCATCCTCTCCCGAGGTTGCTCCTGATTTTGTTCCTTCTTATCCTTTCTACTATACCCGTCACCCGCGAGTTGAGGATCCTTCTGCTATGCTCTCCCCTTCTGATGGGTCATCCCCTTCGGTCACTCCTCGCTATGCTCTTCGTGATCGCCAGTCTATTCGGCCTCCTGAGCGTTTTGGCGTTGCTGCTATTGCTCTTGCCGAACTGACTTCTTATCGTGATGTTGTTGTTCATCAGGAGTGGCAGCATGCGATGGCGGAGGAGATTGCTGCCCTTGAGTGTACTGGCACATGGGATCTTGTTCCTCTTCCTGCGTGTGTTACTCCTATCACGTGCAAGTGGGTCTATAAGGTTAAGACTCGCTCTGATGGTTCTCTTGAGCGTTACAAGGCTCGTCTTGTAGTGCGTGGTTTTCAGCAGGAGCATGGCTGTGACTATGATGAGACTTTTGCTCCTATCGCTCACATGACCACCGTTCGCACTCTTCTTGCTGTGGCCTCTTTCGACAATGGTCTATCTCTCAGTTGGATGTCAAGAATGCCTTTCTCAATGGCGAATTGTGTGAGGAGGTCTACATGCAGCCACCCTCTGGGTATTCTGTCCCTGAGGGTATGGTTTGTCGTCTTCGCCGATCTCTCTATGGCCTCAAGCAAGCTCCTCGTGCCTGGTTTGATCGCTTCTCCTCTGTTGTCACTGCAGCTGGTTTTTCAGCGAGTGCTCATGATCCTGCTCTTTTTATCCACACTTCATCTCGTGGTCGGACGCTTCTCCTTTTGTATGTTGATGATATGATCATTACTGGAGATGATCCTCAGTATATCACTTTTGTTAAGGAGCGGCTTCATGAGCAGTTTCTTATGTCTGATCTAGGTCCTCTTCGCTACTTTCTTGGGATTGAGATTATTTCTACTCCTGAGGGTTTCTATTTGTCCCAAGAAAAGTATATCCAGGATCTTCTTGATCGTGCCTCTCTTACTGATCAGCGGACAGCTGAGACTCCCATGGAGCTTAATGTTCATCTTCGTCCCACGGATGGTGAGCCTCTTCCTGATCCTACTCGCTATCGTCATCTTATTGGGAGCCTTGTTTATCTTGGTGTCACTCGCCCTGACATTTCATATCCTGTGCATATCTTGAGTCAGTTTGTTTCCGCTCCCACTCAGCTCCACTATAGTCATCTTCTTCGTGTTCTACGATATCTTCGTGGAACTATCTCTCGTCGTCTCTTTTTCCCTCGCTCCAGCTCTTTACAGCTCCAGGCATATTCTAATGCCACCTGGGCTAGTGATCCCTCTGATCGCCGGTCTCTCTCTGCTTATTATGTTTTTATTGGTGGTTCTCTCATTGCTTGGAAGACCAAGAAGCAGATAGCAGTTTCTCATTCGAGTACTGAGGCTGAGTTGCGAGCTATGGCTTTGTTGACTGCAGAGGTTACTTGGCTACAGTGGTTACTTGAGGACTTTGGTGTTTCCGTTTCTGCACCAACTCCTCTTTTGTCTGACAGTACAGGTGCTATTAGTATTGCTAAAGATCCAGTGAAGCATGAGCTTACAAAGCATATTGGTGTTGATGCTTCCTACATGCGGACACAGGTGCAAGACCAGATTGTTACTCTTCAGTATGTGCCTTCTGAGTTTCAGTTGGCCGATTTCTTCACAAAGGCACAAACCAGGGCTCAGCATAGTTTTCATCTCTCCAAACTTCATGTTGTTGATCCAACATAAGTTTGAGGGGGGTGTTAGATATGTATTATATATCTGTGTATTTAACCCATCGTACAAGGGGTTTCTTGCATATATGCCACCTATACATGTATATAGACTTGCCCCTTTGGCCAGTGAATGGATACGGCGCTATTCACAACAATAAGATGGTGTAGTGTGACGTACATCGACGAAGCCAACGAACATTGGGTGCTCGGCGTACGACGACCTGGACGGGGGGATCGTTGCACATGAAGATGTTCTAGAGATCGGGTAGCGAAGGATGGTATAGTAGTAGCGTGTAATATATGGATTTTAATGTGACCATAACATTAAACACAGATTAGATTTAACTATTGACGGTTGTGATGGCGTGATATATCCATTGAACATAGATGGGTTTTAAAGTGGCCATAACATTACATACAAATTAGATTTAACTATTGATGATTTGATATATCATATATCCAATGAACAGTCAGATCTTTCTTATTAACGTGAGAGCTCCCTTAGAGTATTCAATTAGTATAGGTAGGTATAGATTAGTGTGTTAAATAAGTCATCATTGTTCAATAGTGTCTTCAAAAAGTGAGCTCCTCTCATTTTAATTTATAATATAGGTTACTATTTGTGCACGGATATACTGTCATGTTTGTCAATACGGTTCCACTCCCAGAGAGCGAGAGGGATATGTTATTTGCACAACACTAAGAAGGGCTAAGATGTTGAATGGGAATTTGGAATCCCGTTTGCCATTATACATCAACCAGCTAATTTTTGTAAACGATCATTCCTTGTGGCAACTTCAGTTATGAGCCTGACAATTTCTCGTATACCAGAACCTATACTGAACCACGGAGTTGTTGGTGGTTAACTAGGCTACGAGAGAGAAATTCTGCTATTCGAGATAGACTAAAGAATACCAGATTGGCTGGCTTAGTTCAACATATATGTGATAGATTTGGAGGAAGCCACATTGACAATTACTACCTCTATTTTTTAACGTATGATGATTTGACCTTTTTATATGATGTTTAATCATTCGTCTTATTTAAAAAATTAGTGCAACTGTGCAAAAATATAATTCATGCTCAAAGTACTTTTAGTAATAAAAACAAGTTATAACAAAATAAATGATACTTCTTGTCAATGTACTATATGTAGGGTATCCCATAGACATGCACATACCTTGGCAGAGCACAACATACCAATTTCTATACGAAAACAAACCCCGTACATATGGTTAGAGTCTGGAGGAGATAAGGAAAGAGTCCCCGATAAGGAAAGAAACACAGAGTCCTACTCGGGCTCTATTAGGACTGCTCAGATTCGTATCCTGATATGCCTCTCTAGTTCCACTTGGACAAGAGGGTATCCGAGGGTATAAATACAAGACCCTCCATGGAGGGAGGGAGAAGCCAAGATAAGCCAACGTAACCCAAGAAAAAACAACACAAGTCACTAGCCAATCTTATTGAGTCAAGAGTAGAGCAACCTGACGACAACTAGCCGCCGATCACCATACCCAAGCTCTACGCCGACATAGTGGCAAACTAGATTAGGGTTTTTTTCCCTATATTTTATACTCATGAGATTGATATAGTGAAAAGCACCGGCCTCCCAGCCAAACAGGAGTAGGGCTATTATCTCTAAGGGGCCCAAATCTGTGTAAAAATCTCTCTCTTGAATCTTCGTTTGTATCTTCATATCATCCTTACCCTATGTGTCGGCGAAATGGGACAGGGGGTCCCACATGCCCTGGGGACGCGTGGGTCACCGGCCACGTCAGTTCCCCGGGGGGTCATCTCTCCATCGGCCTCGGGCTCGTCCCCGGGGCGTCATCGCCATCGGCCCCGGGCTCGTCCCCGGGGCGCTGTCTCCAGCGGCTACGCTCCCGGGCCTGAGGCCGACCGACTCGACCTCAGGTGCCGATCGCCACAGCTCCAGGGGCCGATCTACCCGAAGAACTCGGTTGACCAGCTCCCCAACTACCTACATTAATGACGAGGCGACAGGGCCTGTCGCCCCTGTCGCCTGCCTTGCCACGCGTGGACGTCCCAGGACGGCCCCCGTGAACACCCAACAATACCGTCAGAGCCTTTTGACTAAGGGGACCTCGGTTCTCTGCCCTATGGCAGCGGAGGGCGACGGCCTCTGTCACATCTCTGTACTCCAGCTGACATGGGAGGCGATAACCGAGACGACCAGACGTGCTCTGCACAGCCGCCCGCAGCAGCAGAGCCAGGCGGCGACTGGACAACTCACCGGCGCAGCGCCGTGGGCGCGGCAGGCGGCGGCATGCGTACGAAGCGACAAGACGTAGTATAGCTCTCGCTCTCTCCATGTACTGGCACTGTGGACTCCCCTTGACTATAAAAGGAGGATCCATGCCTCTGGCTAGGGAGAGGGAGTTCCGGCCTGAGCTCACTCTCTAGCTACTGCTCTTCTTCTCCGGCTCCGGCCGCGGGCTAGGCTCACCTTGTAACACAGCAAACCACATTCATCTCCACATAGCATACACACAGGAGTAGGATTTTACACTCCGGCGGCCCGAACCTGTATAAATCCTCTTGCCTCCTCTGTGCGCCTCTGTTCATCGTCTTCCCCAACACCCTGCGCGATTACCACGCTTCGGACGGTCCGGACCCTTCTGCTTCACCACAGTTCGGACGGTCCGAACCGCTTCGGACGGTCCGAACCCCGCCTCTTCTACGTCTTCTTGCCTATCTTTCTTCTACCCCTGACACCGGCTTCACCTGAGAACTACTCCCCTGGCCGAATCTTAAAGGGGGGTCTCCTGACTTCCCGCCGTCGAGGTTTCATCCTCCGATACTATGCCCTAAAATACACTGTATATACACGGATACTGCTATCAGGTACCAATCCATCGACAGTTGACGCGCCAGGTAGGGGGTGCTAATATTCAGAGGATTCGCGAAGACATGATGACCAAGAGACGGATTTTCCGACAAAGGGATATTCTGGCGACTTCGGATCGGGAGATACGACTTGACCAGAGTACGTTCCCCTCTAGATCAGAACCATCATTGTCCCAATCTTCACTGGCTCCATCCAAGAGGATCAACATTGCTTCAAAATGTCTTCGCCACAGAAAACAACGGTTCGATATCTTTGACCACGAGGCCTTAGATCGAGGATCCCGGCCGACCACTCCCGAACTGACGTCCGCCGCAAAAAATCTGACCAGATCAAACTGGTCAACTACACAGCTACACCCGACTAAACTATTGTTCTTAAATGATACAGGTCTGCATCAAAATAGCAATCATCCCGATCTCCACAAGCATCACCCGATTACGACTGTCACCGTACAACCTACTACGACAAGTTGGACTTGTTGAATCCGAGGACTCCACAACCAACCAAGATGTGAGGTCATCAACCAGACCATTAACGGGCAACGAGGAGGAGAAGGTGACGATAAAAACAATAGGTGATCTACGTGCCGGACAAAGCCTATTATCAAGAAACATTCGTAGACATGGATCTTCCACAAGCACGCGAACCAAGGTATTTAGTAGATTGTTTGTTTTATAGATTAATATACTAATTCGTAGATAAATCCAGCATGTACCTATAAAGGTATGCAATATTTCACATACATCCTTTCATATCCAAACTCTCTGACTAGAGTGAGTAATTTATTCTTCCCGATCAATAATTTATCATGTTTACCTAGAGCACATGTTTATACAATATTTATTTTGCGAGCTCATATCATGTCAGGTCGACTACGGTCTAACCCCCGAGGACTTGTTGTAGTCTACTTTGTGTATAAATTGTGCTTGTTTATGGTAAATATAGTACCCAACATTTGATCTAAATCTGCTAGGTATATCCTAACAAAACTAGAAGATTTATAAAAACCATGCGAGTTTCTACTTGATGGATCTTTGTGATATTTTCTTCAGTCTAGATGTCATATTTTCAAGAAATTGTTTGAGCACTTGCTCGACACCGAGCATCTAAGTACTCCGCTACTCATCCATCATCCATCCCAATTATTCCTGATCAGACGTAGTCGGAACATGGATAAAAAGATGCACTCCGCTCGCAAACGGATGGCCTGAGGTTCTGCTCACGCCATCTATTATGATGATTCACGTAGAGACCTCTAACAGTGATGACAGCTAGAGTGTCATTGCAATGCTATTAGACGATACCTCGCAAAAGTTACAGGCTTGATCACCCGGCATGTTGGTTGAGACGATGTCCATGCCATCCATCTCGAATAATTGAACCATGGGTGAAGGAGGTGCTCCGCTTGTAAACGAAGGGCCCGAGACGCTACCCATGACATCTAGAACGATGATACAGGCAGAGATCTCGAACGACAATGATATATAGCATGCTGTCATTCGACAACGAAGGCAATGTGGAAGACAACCGATATAATTGGAAAGACGTTTCCGACAAGAAGCTTGAAGTAACCCACAACCTCCAATATGCTTGTGAGTTGGTAAAACAAATGCGAACCGTGTTGGCCACGTGGGATACACATCAAGCAACTAGCCCGAGCGCCGATGCAAGTAGTTGAGACCCAACTACGCTACTGGTTTTTGTGGAACAAGTCGAGCGTAGCGGTCCTACCACCCAAACAGCGGTGAAGACCCGACTACGCAGCTGGTTTTCACGGGACCAGTAGGGCGTAGCGGTCTTACAACCTAGATACTGGTCGAGACCCGACTACGTTGCTGGTTTTCGTGGAAACAGTTGGGCATAGCAGTCCTACCACCCAAACAGCGATCGAGACCCAACTACATCGCTGGTTTTCACGGAACTAGTCGGGCATATCGGTTCTACTACCCAGACAAGTGATCGAGACCCAACTACGCCGCTAGTCTTTACGGGACAAGTAGGGCGTAGCGGTCCTACCACCCAGACAGTGGTCGAGACACGACTACGCTGCTGGTCTTCACGGGACCAGTAGGGTATAGTGGTTCTACCAATACGTAGTAGCAATCAGGCAGGTTATGTATTCACTAGGGGTAGAACTGTCTTTTTCCATTTTGTAAATGTTTTTTTTTCTTTTTTCTATTTTTTAACTCATTAATTTCAGGTCCTACCTAATGGCATCCAGTTAGGCAAAACGGGGCTTCATTTAAAAAAAGGATAAAAATCACAAACCATAAAAAAATTTAAAATCACAATTGCAGAGCATATTGTCCTTTTCCTTTACAGCTGATGAAAAAAAACAACTCCCAGGCCCTAAGTATTTTTCATGCAGTTACATCGTATACTTTAGCTTTCAAATCATCGTATTTATAACAGGTATATTTTAAATATCGAGAAAAGTGTCTATTTCATCCGATATTGTATATAAATAAATCTAGCCATATAAATACGTGCACCACCGTGTTAGTTTTAAATAAATAAATAAATCTTCCTTTTGTCAATGTTTGACATCGTTGACTTTTAGAATTATATTTGACCATTTATCTTATTTAAAAAATACATAATTATTATTTTTTATGATTTGTTTTATCATTAAAGGTAATTTAAGCATGAATCATATTTTTATATTTATATAAAATTTTTGAATAATCAAACGTAATTTTGTGAGTTAACGGTGGCAAACATTAAAAAAGTCGAAGGTGGTATTAATTTAGCTGGAACTGGCTGACTTGACGATGTGGGCCGAACAAAACTGGCCTTGAGTGTCGAGAATGGCCGAGCCCAGGTGGCCAAATGGGCAGCCTGGCCCAGCATGGCATGGGCCCGCTGGTGGCATGACCCGCTACGGCATGACTGCTATACCGAGCCGTGCTGTGTCGGCCCACATGCCAAGGCTAAGGCCTAGGCATGGCCCGAGGAGGCCATGGGTTGTGCCGTGCCAGCACGGACCCAAATTTGACACGTGAGCCAATAGAGACATATTAACACGTTTGGTCTATAAAATTTAAAAATATGAGGCGGGAAAAAATACGAAAAGTAAAAAACTGAAGAAAAAATATTAGAAAAATTAGGATAAAATTGAAAAAATACATGAGAAAATTATGAAAAAGGGAAAAACATGGAGAAAATGGGAAAATATATTGAAAATTGGGGAAAATAGAAAAAATAGAAAAATAGAAAAATTATGGAAGAAAATGGATGGACCGAAGGGGCCGTGCTCGTAATTGGACCATGCCTACCGGCCCGGTGGCAGCCATGCTGTGCTGTGCAGGCTCACGGGCTGAGATGCCGGTCTAAGCACGGCACGGCCTAGGCCCATTTGGCCTTCGCTAAGCTCAGCTCAGTATTGACATGACCATCGTTGGGAGGCTTCATGGCTGCAGTGGCCTAGACTAGCGGGGGGCGGAGTTGTCTACCACGGTCGCGGCGTCGGCGGTCGGCTTCGCCGGGGCCAGGACCCAGCAGCCGAACGCCGCACCGCCGCCCCCGCAGAATTTCAGTTGTCTTGTTCGTCCATATACCGGTCTTGTTAGCTTGAACCTACCATGCTTTGCTTTCTTTCTTTGGCTTCAGTTGGTGTGCCACGGAAATGCTCTGGCGAAATGCGTAGTGAAATGCTGCAACGTTCCATGGGTTAATTGTTTCTTGTTTTCTTGATTTTATTCTGTTCCCTTTCGTTAAGGTGGAAACTGGCAAGAAATCCAACTGGGTTCAGGTTTTCTTGCATTGCAACTCGGGGACATTTTTTTGGGAGGGGGGAGAACTTTGGGAATTCGTAGCAGATTTTTTTTTAGGTCTACACAAAACAACTGCAGGGATTCAGACAATCAGACCTAAGAGGATCACTTGTGCAAGATGAAAGGGCCTGAATGTCCGATGAGTAATCCCTCAGCTTGGAAGTTGGAGAGCTCTTCTAATATGCCAAGTTAATCAGGTGTGTTGCAGAGCTGCAGTGCCACTGATAGTACATGATGGTAGAGTATAGGGTAGTTAGAGATATATTTAGGATAGGAATGATTTGTATGAATATTTTTTATCTCTAACTGTGTACCTCTTGTCATATACCGTCTCCCGACGATTCACAGGACATCTCCTCTCCAATCTAAACATGGTATCAGAGCTTCCGCCGCCGTCGCCCGCGGGAGTAGCGATCTCCGGGGGCGGCTAATCGTCATCGTTTTTTTTTTTGCGTCTTCGTCCTCGCTTCATGGTCGTTCACGTCAAGCAGCCACAGCAGCATTTGTTTGTTAACCAAATATTGCCCAATGTTTTAGTTCCTTACTTTCTTTTGTTGGAACGAATTGTGGTTGCGTTGAAGGGATTTGATACTCAATTTGGTATAAGATGAGAATTTTTGTAGGATTACAGTTCACTTTATTTGCGCCTTGGTAGTGAAATAGTGAAATCGAGGGTTGGGGCAAATTTTGGTCACTCCTAAACAGTCTACTGTTCCCAACTAGGCAAAGAAATCACATGTTATCTGTAGTAGTGCAAGATATGTCCGACAGTACTGATGACTGGTGGTTCCTGCTATTATTTTGTCTGAAACAGTGTTGATCTGGTTGGAGGCTTACAGCAGATAGTATTCGGTGGTCATCCTGAAAAGTATTATAAAGTGTATGAAGAAACCGATCTTTGTCCCGTCCGGGGAATATTTAAGAGGAAATTTTTGGAGACTTTTTTTTGGCCTATTCTGTCAATATCTCATGTTACTGTTTGCTTGCTCACGTACATATATATGTCAGTCAACTCATGGATTGTATAGCCAGCTTAAAACTGTTACATATACCATTAGCTAAGCTTCCTAAGAAGCAGAAATTTAGCCTATATGCTGATGAAAGACAGCTGCCTCCTTAGCTTCCATTGCGTCAGGTGCACCTTCCCTTTGTCTTCTCCGCTAATCGTCTCATCAATAAGATCCTTAAAGATGGATTTTTCAATGGCCAAAACAATTCCTTGCAGTTCACTGCCGGAACTCTTCCACTCTTTCATGCCTTGCACTGCATCCTCTGCTAGCCTGCTATCTTCTTCTTCAGAGCACCTTATCATTGAGGACTCGGACTGGATCCTGTCAATATCTGCACACAAGTCCTTGAAAAGTTGCCACCCACTTAACTTCTTTGACTGAGAAAACTGCACTGATGATTTCGCAGTGTGGTTGACATCCATTTGCTGGGCGAGGAGCTCATTTGCAAGATCAAATATGTGCCTGCGGTGTAGCTTTTCTTCATCTGGTTTTGCTTGTTCAAGGATGAGGAAAAGCTCTGGATTAATTGGGTAAGTTGATGGTCGTAGGTGATGAGGCATCATTTGAAAATTTATTTTGTTGTGTAGGAGCCCTGATGCTGAAAGTATCTCGTAGAGATACTGGTGATCTTTATTGGCAGCAACTGATGAAAAAGTCTCATCAGTTTTCAGAGCTTTCTCACTCAACATTTGCAGGAGCTCAAGCTTTTGGATGAGGGCCTTCATGTTTTCTGGCTTTATCTGGTTGCCCTCGTTGCTTGTCTTTGAAGGTGGTGTGTCAGGGAGGCTTGTTGGGTTCCAATTCTCATCTGAAGTATGCGTCTCGCCGTCTGAACAAGTGAAAAAGAAAACATAAGTTGATAATTGTTATCTATCTGACTCATCTATAAAAATAAAAAACAATTGGTGGGCTCATCTACATAAGTATGTCTGCGCATTAACCAACATATATCATGTTCCTTCATGGCAAGTGCAACATGTGTGGTTCCTTGTAGATGTTAGGTGCAGACATGAAAAACAGCAGGCAGCGAAGGACTTGTACTCTCTAGCTGTTTGGCACAAGCAAACACTTGCGTGTGTATCTGGAACTGTCAATTTACTGTGATCCTTCTGATCTGAAAGGACCACAAGCTATATTTGGTTGCACTGATTACTGGTTGCCTGTCACTTATGATTGGTGGATGTGCTTACAGCTAAGTAAGTATGCTTGTCCTATGCCTAACAGTGTGGGCTTCCTGAGTTGATGGAAACAAAGTTACAAACAGTATAAAAACTAACTCATATTGTAAAAGTACGCAGAAGAATAGCTTGCCAGGCCAAGTCCTCACCTTTGAAGGAATCTGAGATTCTCTTCAGAGAAGGCGACGACCCTTCATGACAGAATGTTGCATCCAGAACTGATACAGGACTTGGGATGTTCTCCTGTGGATGGATCTTCTTCTTGTCTGCAGGTAGAATTGCAGGCATTTCCTGGAAAAAAAAAGGTTTTGTCAATCAGTAGTTAGTGCCAAATAATGTTTTACATAACAGTAATCTCTTTAGAGGTGGTACTAGAGTTAATTTTCTGTACCTCATGACTTGGTGTTGAAGCTATATTGCTTTGATGGATATATGATGAGTTGGCACTCAGAGGATTCGGTTGATCAATGACACCCACATCGATCTGCTTTGCCAAGCTAATTTTAATTTCAGGAATCTGTAACACATCATCGTCGTCAGAGATGCTCTTTGCTTGCGAGTGCCTTGATCTTAGCCTGCCTCTTGGGGACACTGTTTCTTTAGATTTCTTGCCTGGCGACATTGGCAAAACCGGTGGTCGAGACCTCCTTTCAGAGTCTGCCTTCTTCTGTGCCAGCCTGGGGCTCAATGAGCTGGAAAGCCCTGGTGATCTTGAAGAATTTACAGGTTCCTCGCCACTGGAATGAGCGCTTTCATTTGGCGAATGATTTCTCTTTCTATCACAGTTTTCATTCTTCCTGGTGAAAGATGTCTCTTCATGCCGTAGCCTTCTTACGCCTTTTGGCCTTGAAAGGGGAGCAACCAAAGTATGTGAAGCATCAGGTTTTGTGATGCATCTTGCTGGTTTCATGATCACAATTGGAGACTGAAATTTTTCAGAATCAATGATTTGTTCAGAGGCTTCCTTTTGAATGGTTGTTAATTCAGGATTGCTGTCACTCTGGCTTGGGCTATCCTTTTTGTGCAATGTACTCAGTATCCGGAGAGCCCTCAGTTCCTTGTTGCATTCTGACAACTCTAGACCCCTGAGTCTTCTCTGTATGTCAGCATAGATGGATGCATTTCTTGGCTTCACTTCAGCTTCGTGTCCTGTTACAGCCCTCTCATTCTGCCTCCAGGGGGCTGCTTCAGGGAGAATTCTTGGAGAAGGATTTGTTTTCAGTACTGGAGAGTGGTTAGTCGGCAGTGGGACTCTATGATCTTGGCTCTTGCTCCTGTGGCAGTGTGACAGCCGGTCATTCTGTGTGTCATGGACTGGTCTAGGTGACCTTGACGGCTCATGGATGTCAGGAGTTCCTTCCAACCCCATGAGCTTGGCAACCACACTGCTGGCCCGCTGAAGGCTCGGTGATTCTTGGTGCTTCAAAACATCCAGGAGGTTGTCATCACTTCTTATGTAACCAGAGTTCTTCTTCAGACGTGAAGAACGTGGATTCATGGACTCTTTTCTGCTGTCCAAGGACAGCCTGGGAAGCTCCTTGAGCTTTGCTGAAGGCTTCTTGCTGTCTTGAGCTTCGACCGACCGCAGGAGCTGTCGATCATCACATGAGAAGCGTGGCGGCCTGCTGGATTCATGAGCATATGCACCAGTGCTCCTGTCGATACCAATCACGTAAGTTCCATCTGTTGATTTGGAGATCAGCAGCGGCCTTGGAGAGTCCTTGTGCAATCCTTTTCTGGACTCCTTTGTCCACGTCTTGATGGCCAGACCATGGGATTCTCGGTTGATGGACCCCTTCACAATTTCTCTGAAGCCGGTGTGTGGCTCTTTGGATTTGGCCCCCGTCTTGGAACAATTCACCAAACTCTCTGAGCTTCTCGGTGGCTTCCCCACAAAGCGCTCTTCATTGATGTAGGAGAGCTCCTGTTGGACTGGTTTCTTGATGTCTGTGGACGAGAACGAAGAGCACGAGGAGGAGGAAGAAGATGCTCGTGATGATGATTCCATTGAGAGGCTACTGTTCTCAGTCATACTTTTGCTGAAGGTTTTGTCCTGCACAAGTAGTATTATTTATGTGCCGAGTAAAAACTTTCTGCTTGAGGCAAATGAGCTGCATACTTGGGATATATGTATGCACAGTACAGTAAGAAATTTACCAGACTGATGTTTGAAGCAGCTGTGGTTTGAATCGAGAAATTGCTGTTGCTGTTTGGCAAAGCATGGCCTAAAGAAAGTATCCAGGAAACAATTATTAATATGAATTGTAATTGGGTATGAACCAAAAGAAAATTACTGGGAATCAATTACAAATATCTAATTTGATCAAGCAAGGAAAAAGATAAATATCATCAAGATATTTGAATTTCTAAAGTTGGATTTCATAAGAAAATATCACCGAAACCCATTGATTTTTTTCAGAAAAAAATACTAAATATTTGAATAGCAAAAACACTTCACCTACTGCTGTTTTATTTTTACTTGACTGATTATTCACTGTGTAACTGATCAGTGTCTTAGTTTGACCTTCCTATGTGCTACAGCTACATTCCTGCAGCTCCTGAACTTGTGTCAGTTTCTTGTTCATGTACCTCTCTAGGGAAAAAAATCCCTGTTCTTACTAAATGAAACAATTTTTTTAATCCCGTTTTAGTTCAGCATCTACTGTCAGCAACACTGATCATATCTCCACAGGACAGTTATTCAGTTTTGTTTTCTGACAAACATGGCAGGGTCTTCTTGCGGCAAGAGAAAGAAAAAGAAGAGCCACGAGAAGAGCATGGTACAGAAGAGTACAGAGAAGAAGGATTGGTGTGGTACCTGGTGAAGGCGTGCCTCGGGCTCCATGGCCGCCGCTGCGTTGACGCGCGGTGAGGAGGCGGCGGCGGTCGAAGATCTGGAACATGCCGGCCATGCAGCCCATCTGCCGGTCGAAGTCCGACGCCTCCTGCGCGAATGCCTGCATCATTCTGGACGGCATTTTCTTGCCAGCTACCTCTTGGCTCTTGTTGAAGACAACCCCAAGAACGGATATGAACGAGGCCTCACTCCACGGCAGACAAGCACAAAATGAACCAAGCTAGCTCTATCAGCAAGAACACTCCAACCAAAGAGCGAAAGCAAGCACGTAGATGCAGGCTACACACAGAGCATTCCTTTTCTCGTCTTTCTTGTGTTCTACTCTCTCACTCTATCATCTACCTCTCTCTATTTTGACAGGTTGAGTTCAGGGGAATGTTGCTCATGGACTCATGGCTATGTCATGAGGAGGGAGAGCGGCTGCTGCTTGATTTAAGAATGAGAGAGAACGAGAGGAAGACTTGTGCAATGGCAATGGAATGCATTGCAGCAACGACTGATACGGCTGGTCCTACGGAGGCCACAACCACAGCAATGAGCGATACAATACTGTGCAAGGCACATGTGGGCTGATCATTGTGGGCATGGGCATGTGATGGCTGTCAGGCTTTGCACCAGCGTCATCGCTCGTCAGATTCAGCCTAGATCGACCAGAGCCTGCCACTGCCAGTGTTAAGGAAGGAAGGAATGCAGACCTGTCCCCGGACCCCGCTTCCGCCCCGGCATGACCGTAGGTGAGTATGATTAACGGATAGTTTGAAGGTGAGGAAGGAGAGAAGAGAATGAGTTATTAGTGCATGATTAATTAAGTATTAATTATTTTAAATTTAAAAAAATGGATTAATATGATTTTTAAAGTAACTTTTATATAGAAAATTTTTGTAAAAAAGGCACCATTTAACAGTTTGGAAAGCGTGTTGACGAAAAACGAGGGAAATTTTTCTCTTAACCGGTTGTTCCGAACGGAGCCTAAGGGCATGTTCGAGACGACTGAAGCGGCGGCCGTACGTAAAACGAAAAATATTATTAGCGTGTGATTAATTAATTATTAACTATTAAAAACTTAAAAAATAGATCTATTTGACTTTTTAGAGATACTTTTATATAGAAATTTTAAAAAATATATCGTTTTACGTTTTGAAAAGCGTGCTAACGGAAACCAAGAAAGTAGCCTAAGCTACCAGCTAGTTTAAACACCATATAAGTATAAGGTTTAGGGTGAGTTTGAAGGTGAGTAAAGAGAAAGAAGAAGATCATGTAAAATAAGGTGAGTCGTTAGTGTATGATTAATTGAAACTTGAAAAATAGATTTATATGATTTTTTAAAGCAACTTCTATATAGAATTTATTTTAAAAAAAACATAGTTTAGTAGTTTGGAAAGCGTGCTCACGGGAAACGAGGGGAGTTTTTACTTCTTCTCTTAGTCTCGAACATACCCTTAGTTTGAGAGTGATTGAAAGTGATTGAAGAGAAAGAAGAAGATCACGTAAAACAAAGTAAGTCATTAGCGCATAATTAATTAAGTATTAGCTATTGTAAACTTAAAAAATGAATTTATATGATTTTTCAAAATAACTTATATGTAAATTTTTTTTAAAAAAAATACACTATTTAGCGGTTCAAGAAACGTGCTGATAAAAAATGAGGAGAGTTTTCACCTTAGAATTCAAACGGACCCTAAACCTGATGGAGTGAAAAAATGATTTCATACCCTCTTCTGGTCATTTTTTTTATAATGAAAATCCCGGCTTCTATTTCAACAGACCTTCTTCTGTTTATGGTGATTCGGACATGTTTCAAGTCGAACGTTACTCGTAACATTATAATTTTGTTGTGCGATCGAAATTAGTTATCAAAGTTGCATTCTGAAGATTGTATTGACATCTAAAATGGCGTGTTTCCGTGACCGGGGAAAGTATCACTATTACTAAAGCTGTAACCCGACTAGATATACACGCTGTTGGTAAGTCCAGCGGCGCAGCAGCTTTTTTTTTTCCGTGCGCATGTTTTTTAAAACGTTAAATGGTGCGTTTTTTATAAAAACTTTCTATATGAAAGTATCTTAAAAAATCAAATAAATCTATTTTTTAAATTTTTAATAGTAAATACTTAATTAATCACGCACTAATAATGTTCCTTGTTTTACATACGGCTTATAAGTTAGAAAAATAATCACTTAAAAACACCACCATAATAGATCGGTTCTAATCTCATGTGCAGAGAACAACGAGCCAGGCCGCGTGCTATAGCGGTTGGTTAATCTGGTGGTTGCCATTCAATCTTCCGGTGAAGAAAAGAGGAAGATTAGAGATGAAGATTCAGAGTCAGTCTACTGTATATCTATGCCTGGTTCCAGAGCGACGCGCGTGGCAGAGAGCATGTGCTGCTTCCTGGTGCAGCTCCAGCGTTTACGTGTTCTATACTTATCTACTAGCTTTGCTTGCTTCTGGATGTGGATCACGTTGGCAGCCAGCCACTACTGAGAACTGTTTGTTTTAGCTGCGGTCAGAACGCCGGGCGTGCCCAATGTTCAGACTTCAACGACTTGCCCCACCCCCAACCCAAGGCTGTCACCCCCGGTTTTCGCCTCTCTACGTGTCACTGGCATGTGGGTCCTGAGGCGTTACACAGTGTTATGACCGGTGGCGAAATGATTGATCAGGATTATTATCGCGGAAAAAGGGTAGTTTTGCTTGAATGATCGATGATAATATGTATCAGGGCCCTCCCGTGTTTGCGGATGCAGGAGCACGCAGCGGAGGTGGCACTGTTTTTCCGATGAGTTGTAAGCGCTGTGTGTACTTGAGGCAGTTTGATCGGTGAGCTGTTTAGGCATCTGTTTGCAAAAGGACAACTTGATCAAGCGTGCTATTCAGACATCTATTGCAAGAGCAATTTGATCACGAGATTAATTCATTCTTCACTCTCTCATTCTCTCTGTAACCACTGTTCAGTCATCTATATACTGTACGTCCCGTACCACTCATTGCGTTAAGCCTCTAAATTCCACCACGTTTGCCACCTCAATTTGAGGCGCCATATGTAACGTAGCTAGCCTAATTATACAGCTGGGTCCTTGACTCATTGTAAATGAGCAGAGATCGATCGATCTATGGCTGCCAAACAATCCTATCAGTTGGTCTATCAGGTCCATCAGATTCCTCTTGTAGCCTAGCTGCCTAGGTGGACCAAAGAGCTACAGCTACTCCTCTTTCACATTCATCCACACATGCATCATGCTCTGACACTGCTGCATGAACCTAACTCCTGGAATTCTGCAAAGTGTATCCACATTGACATCAGATCATATCAACTTATCTCAACATGTGACCTTGCGGTTGACAGCCAGCATTTTTTTCTATTTGCACGCATTTTCGTTTAAAATATCTATCCGCAAATTGAGATCCCCGTTTGCAAATATAAGTAATTTTAGTTTGTTTTGAAGAAATTAGTTATAGAGAAAAAAAGACTGTAGCACCTCTCACTAAATAAAGGGTACGTAGAGAGTGAAATGAGAAATTTTAATGTGAAGTGATTGATACGATAAGTGGTACTCTGGAATACTACTTACTTTGTCCTAGAATGAAGCTATTTCTATCACTCAAGCATTGTGCTAAAATAAAGCTATTTCTCTACCTATCACCTCATCTCAACCAATCACAACAATTCTCCATTTAATTTCTTCACCTACTTTCTCTTCATAACCAATCACAATCTTCCCATAATCATTTTGACCTACTTTCTTAATACACATGCCCAACTTTAGAAATGTTATATTTGGAACAGAAGGAGTATCTTGTATTTGAGGATAAATTTTAAATATTTGAATCTCTAACATTTGAGGATGGAGGGAGCAATAACTAGCGGCCCACCCTGCGACTACCGACGTGTTCCCCCGTGAAGTAGTTCCTCACATGACTTTAAACATGTATGTCGATGTTTTATATCGGCAATAATAGTATGGAGCTATGCGTCGGATCTAAACTTGATGGATTCAACAGAATACATGGAATTATACTGGTTCAGACCCTTAATGTGAGATAATACTCTACTTCAGTTATGGTGTATTGCTTTTGTGATTCTCTGGTGAGATTCTCGATGTGGTTCTGTTACCCTAAGGGGCTCCCTATTTCTTCTTATATACCCAGAGGGATGAAGATTACAGAGTAAAAAACCCAATCGGATAAGACCAAATATTTTCGTTATTGGTACATAAAGATCCGATTAAAATTATATCATTTTTCTTGTCGTGCATGATAACATAAAACCCAGTTCTACTCTATCCCTAATTGTATGATGGGCTAGCCCACCCTCTATCCAAGTGACCGTATTTACCATCCTTAAGGTACCAGCGTCTATGGTCTCCATAATGTACGTTCTCACAACTATAAATACATCCTTCAAAATACTCGCTCTGTCCAACAATATAAGCATTTGAAGCATTTATATTTTGTCTAAAAATATAAGCATTTATACACTATTACTTGTCCTATGGATCACCTCCTATTTAAATTTCTTTCCTCAAATATTCATTATTTAATAAGGGGTATTAAAGTTTTTTCTCCTCAACCTTAATATATGCTAACAACTTAGAAATATTGTTAGACAGAGGGGTATTAAACACGTCCCTAGCAACCGTAAATGGCGTGGCACCTAACAACCTGGTCAATAACAGTAGATTACATAGAACTATAGAAGTAACATCATAGTTTCACGGGCTTGTATAATAGTAGTAGCAGCGGCAAAGAGTCGTAGTACCAAAATTGGAGGGAAACAGGGGACGAATTTTTACTGTTACTAATTTAATTTTTTTTTTTAATTTACAAAACTAATTTTCGGTTTGAATCATTTGCAAAACTAGTCTCTTGCCGCCCTGGGACACGGCGGATTTAAAAACCGCGTGGCCCAGGGCGCGAATGGCGCATCCGTCACCCGGGGCTAACGCTCCGGCGGCGTTAGCCGCGGGGAGGCCACGTGGATACTTCGCCCATGCCTGGGGACGGCGGGAATGCCCCCAGGGGGCCAACCGAATGCAAAATTGCATTCGCCGCCCTGGGGACGGCCGGTTTTTAGCATAGTAAACGGACGGTCCGCACAAGGATCGGACCGTCCGAATCCAGGGGCCGCCTGCAAATTTTTTTTCTTTTTTTTTGATATTTTTTTCTCAACTAGCAACACGAGAATAGCAAAATCTCGTGAAGGTGCAGCTTAAACCGATGTAAGATGTGGCCGTGTAGAAAATTACGAGTGGTGCTTTAAAAACCAGTGCTGAAACTTCGGACCTCAAAAACTCAATCTTCCCGGCCGAATTTCGTAAAATTTTTTTGGACAAACCCTTGATGAGTGGGGGAAGCGGATGTAAAATTTTCTGTAGATGTCCGTAGAGTACTTATTTGCCCGATTCCGAGACCGTATGCGAAAGTTATGACTGTTTTAAGGTAGTTAGCGCGCGTTACAACAATTTGCCGTCGATTCGGACCGTCCGATCGCTGTGCGGACGGTCCTATGCATTCGCCGCCCTGGGAGACGGCGGCGAATGCCCCCGGGGCTCCCCGGGTGACGGGATGCCATTCGCCGCCCTGGGCCACGGCGGTTTTTAAATCCCGCCGTGGCCCAGGGCGGCAAGAGACTAGTTTTGCAAATGATTCAAACCGAAAATTAGTTTTGTAAATTAAAAAAAAAATTAAATTAGTAACAGTAAAAATTCAACAGGGGACGCAGGACTGGGAAGCCATGAAGGCAGCCCACAGAGCATCCCTGCTGGTTTCTTCTCAAGAAACTGCAAAGGGGACCAAGCAAAAGACATAGTGATAAATGGATAGCAATCTGTGATGTTTTGGGGCTAGCTAGTTGTATTCCAGGGACCAGTCTAAGCAGATCTGGAGGCATGGATGTTGTTAGGTGGGTTATACTACTTCACACTGATGGATTGCTAGCTGTAATTTCTTGGACCCCTGGCTCTGATCCGTGCTGTGGTGGTGGTCATAAGGACTTTGCATTGATTAATTATGTTAGTGGATGCCTTTTATGTTCGCCTGTATGTGCTTCGTCCGTCTCAATTGATTGGTATTCCTGGATCTAACACTCCAAACCATATCACACATATGGGCCCATCTAAGACAGATGAAACTGATGGATTGATGGATCAACTTTTATGATAGTTATTTGAAGATATAAAAAATAAATTAATTTTTATAAAGTTGAAAAGTTGTTCTAGAAAAGTATTCTAAGAAAGTTTTATTTAGAAAATTTTCACATGAAACATACTATCTAGGAGCTTAGGAAGTGTGTAATTGAAAATCCAAAATACAGAATCAGAAAAGAACATGACAGTGGCTTTGGTATATCATTATCTTTTTTTTCTTTGTATTTTATTGGACCTTTTTCTTTACCATGTGGTAAATGTGTGCATATTCCTAGTAAGCTAAGTGAGATTCACGGATTTATCGCTGGTTTTTTTTTACTTGAGCGTTAAAAGGTGGTGGTTTGAAACTTTAATACGTCAGGTAAATTTAAGGATAGTATGACGCTAAGTATTTATTGACCGATTTTGCTAATAAGTTCTACATGAGTGTAAATCGATTTTAGTTTTTCAAATAGCATTATTTCTCTTTCTTGACAATAGAAATCAATCCAGTATCTATTCCATCATGTATTTTGTTTATTCTTTTTCTTGCTAGTTAAAGAAACTATATTGATTAATTCAGGGTAAGGTTAACCACACGTGACCATGACCATGACCTTATGCCGCCTTCGAGCTAACGAGTTATGACATTTTACTTTGTTTTCATATTCTTAAAGATAACTCCTAAGGTTGAATGGTTGATTCACCATCTCTCTGGCATAAGCTAATGGTGTTGGTGGTGGTGATTATGCCACCCTATAGTTTTTGAGTTATGGAATCTTCTGATACATTTACGTATATGATTTTTAATGATATTATTTATGGATTGATGCTTGGTTGCAAAGTATATATGATTTTGCTATGAATTATATCAAACTTTTTAGGTTTAAATTTTATGATATTCTTTTTGCAACGCGTGGGTATTTTACTGCTACTTCTTTAAAGAAACCAATGGTGGAGGTGGCATTGAATCGTCACTAGCATCAACTTTTCGTTATATTTTTTATCATTTGCTCTTAAAGCTCTTTAATGCTCAATTTGTGGTCAATGTGCTGTGCTGTGCTGAATTGTGGTTATTTTTAAGTTGTTGTGTAAATTAAAACTTATAACGATTGTTCTTTGTTTTACCGATCAAATTATGATTAGATAAAATATGTTATCCAACTTTCATGTTTCCTTCTGTTTTATATATTCAGACCACAATAATATTGTTGTTTGTAAAATAGATTAAAAGAAAATCAATTTGTCAAACACTAAATGGTTTAAAGTTGTTAAACCCAATGGGATTATCAGAATCCACGGCAATACAAAACAGAGCCTAATAATACACATTAGTCCGTCCATCTATTGTTAACTTCTTATCATGGTCTCTTAAAAACAAAATTGTCAAGGAAAGGTTTATGATGATGAAATCCACACATACATATGTACCGTAGATGTTAATTTTACTATTAGAATAATGCAAAAGGTTGTCATGTGCTCTCTATAACAAAAGTAAATAGAGACATGGAGGGTGTGCCTAATAAAGAACTTGTAAAATCATGTTTGAGATTAATATTTTGTGATGAACAATTGGCTTTACAAATGATTTATTTAATGGAATTTGGTTTAAAAATATATGTTAATGTTGGTGTGAGTGTGCGTGACTAATGTGAGTCAAGTTAGAAAGAACTTGTGCTCGGATATGGTTTCCTTGTTTTTGCATGTGTAGATGAGTCTTGAGGCCTCGGGTGTATTGCTGGTGATGGATCGGAAATCAACTTGAGAGAAGTTGATATTCGGATGATCGGGAGATCATGTGGGATACTAAAGGCTAGAAATCAATGCATGTGGAGGTGAAGATTCCATATAGCATACAAGAGAAATTATGCACGTATGAAAATAGGAGTCTATTTTGGATAGGAGTCCAAGATTGAAAATTTGAGTCCTAGTAGGATTAGAAGTTGAGTCCTAGTGGGCTTAAGAGTTCTACTCCTATTTTATGTAGGATGTTTTAAGTATAAATAGATGAGAGGTTGAGATGCTAGAGCCATAACTTTTGGAAGAGAGAAAAGCTAGGGTTTAGTTTTGAGAGAGATGAGTGTTTTATATGTACTTTGTAGCCACATCTTGATGCAATAAAGTGAACTACTTTCAATAGTTTCATCGAGTTGTGTTCTTTGTTCATGAGCGGTTAGATCGGCGGCTTCAATACAGTCGGAGCGCCAACAGCACAGCGATCGGACCGGCGCCAGGTAGGCAATTAGACTGGCGGTATACGGCAATGCATTGCAACTTCATATAGGTCAGAGGTTTCTTTTTATTCCGCAAAAAGATTTGGTTTTTGGTAATCCTACCATTCACCCTCTCTGGTAGGCTTGGTTCTGGTATTCGATCCTACGGAACTCACATTTCATTTGATTCAAAAAATATTAGCACATATCTAATTTATTTTTTATCCATAGCACACGCATGGTCATTTCAATAGTATCACTATAAAACACAATGCGTTCACAGTGAATGAATTTGCAAGATGGATTGAAATAGGTGTAATAACTTGTAGAACTCTAGTTCTTCGGTGTAGGAACTTTCTTATTCTGTGTGAACTAGCGAGGGATAAAGAAGCCACACGAGCAAATTTACACAGTTATTGGACTACTTGTGTCAATTGATGTGCCCAATGATTCCAATCCATA
The DNA here is from genome assembly GCA_003991445.1 of Oryza meyeriana var. granulata. Lineage (NCBI taxonomy): Eukaryota > Viridiplantae > Streptophyta > Magnoliopsida > Poales > Poaceae > Oryza > Oryza meyeriana. The sequence continues at coordinate 182,878 of RYFJ01002336.1, forward strand.
TAACTAAGGGATCATTCGAAACTATCTGCTAAGGGTGAAAACCCTCTCGTTTTCTGTAAGCATGTTTACCGAACTGCTAAACGGTGTGTTTTTTGTAAAAAATTTTCTATGTAAAAGTTACTTTAAAAATCATATTAATCCATTTTCAAGTTTAAAATAATTAATACTCAATTAATCATGTGCTAATAGCTCACCTCATTTTACATGATCTTCTTTTTATTCCTCTTCCCTCTTCCCTCACCTTTAAACTATCCCTAAGTCGTATATCCTTTTAAGTCCATATTAATGGAGACTTGTCTCTTGCTGACTTTGTTGTTGTTGACAAAATGGTTTGACATGACATGGGAGTAGTGGGGGGACATAAGAAACAAGCTTGGGGGGTGTTTGTACAAGATGCCATCTCCACACTTCCTTCTTGCTTGCAAGCTGACGTGGATTCTATACAAACATTGCCTATTCCTTGGTTGTGGTTCGCATAGGCTATACACGTTGTTACACTGAAAGGACTATTTGATGAGTTGTTGCACCCATTTACACCTTACATGAAAGTTTGTGCAATGTTATTGCATTTTAGTTAAACATATTAATGCTCCAAGTTTCCTTCTCAATGAATGAAATTCTAACCACATTTCCGCCAACAAAAAATTGTCAACTAATTTCTAAACTTCACGACTAGGCTCGGGTCAGTTGTGGGGCTCGAGCAGCCCATGAACAGGTCTAATTCGAAGCATGAGAATTAGTTTTCTTAGCATGTACAAAATAAATTATTCAACATGAGATCTTTCTTTAGACTAAGGCCATGTTTTGGAAGAGCTTCTTGGGGCATAAGCCACCGGGCTTACGGAGAAGCTATTGTAATTAACACATAATTGATTAATATATTAACTATTACAAACTTAAAAGACATATTTATTTGTTTTTTTAAAAACCGTCTATATAAAAAGTTTTTTTTTGAAAAATCGTATCTTTTAGCAGCTTGAGAAATGTGTTCGTAATAATCCAGTATCTACAATTTAGAAAGAACGGAGCCTTATTGAGGACTTTCTTAAAAGATCCTACATTAATCTTACAAGTAAAAAAAATAAAAATTTCCACATTAATCATAAAAACCTAGCATTCTCAAGTTAATAAAAATATAGAATCATATTCGTGCATCTATGAAATCTATGATCAAGATATATGACGATGTCTTCCACCATAGAATATGTTAATTTACCAAATTCGGAATTAATAAATACACATTTATAGTTGGTTTGGACTCATAATTTTAATATGAGTGAATTGCACTTTGGACTAGATCTCTTTACCAATGTTGAATAATGGACGAGGTCTCATCTCATGTTTTCACTTTGAATCGGATGGATTTATAATTTGTTGCACCCGATTGATCTTTTTGCAGCATCACCGCCAGCCACTTGGTGAGCTCAATCTCCTCCCTTCCATGTCCTTAAACTGAAACTCACTCCTTCCAGCTCCACACTCACCAGTCACCACCATTGATGAGCTCATGACCTGGCCATGTCCCTGCTACTGACCTCTGTTGGCGAGTTCGACCCCGAGGGCAGGAACAGGGGAAGGATGGACTTAGGCCTACTCATTGTCGACCCCGAACCGTAGAGATGGCCGCCTCAAATCGACGCAAGCACGGAGCTGCTCAAGCTTGGGGACCCATGTGGTGTAGGAGGAAATTGACGACATGCAAAGCAGCGCGACGCAGGGTAGTGCTCCTAATGAGGACATCACTAGGTCGGATATGATCATAGTTACCTTATATACTCATCAACTAAAGGTGCATGCTTTCTACGTAAGATTTACGTGCTATATATTTGAACATGCGTCACTGCACCATGAGTTTTTTATGTCCTTGTTTGCAGAGATACTTGCTTGGATGAAGGGAAAGAGAGATGAAGTTTTGTACGTTTTGGATTCGGATTCGGGTCTCCTGACAGCGTCAACTTTAAACGGCCATAACTTTTGATCCAGAAGGAGTTACAGGGTCTACAAGTATTTGTTGGAAAGCTTATGAAGTCTACTTTCAGATGGTTTTGGTTTCACGCCAAAATTCCTCCTAAGTTGTCCAGAATCGTCGAAACAAGTTGTGTTATTTTTCCTGTCCGAGTTAGTTTGGGCCTTTGGGTTTTGTATTTGTGTCGTGGGCTAAACCCATGAGAAGTGCGCCCCTCACAGGGCAAACCCTCACCCTAGGACGTCCTAACTTATATATATTCACTAGCCGCCGCTGTTTAGGGTGGGTTTTGTTTAGATTAATGTGTCTCTAAACAGTTTTGCCGTTAGTTTCGCGTTTATTTTTCGTTTGTGAGACCCCAACTTCGAGAGTATAATCATTCATCTGCAAGTTGAGTGGTAATCTTTCTTGTTCTTGCTTGTGTTCTTCGATTCGCATGCAGGGATTAGCCTTCGTGGCGAGGTCAATCGGGCAGTGCACGGTTGATAACGAGAGGAGTCGTCGTGCTGCGATTGCAGGGTTCGGGTCTTGGTGATCAGAAGCCAGATCGTGAGTGTCAATTTTCCACCAAATCAAGAGTTATCCTTACCTAACGGAAGATCGGACACCCCATTGCCATCAGCTCCAGAGCTGTGGGGCAAGAGCCACTCATGGACAGCTGCAGCAGGCAGTGTTCCATTAGCTGGTGCCATGCCTATCTCACCGGCACAGTGAGCTCGAGGAGAGAGAGAGCAAGGGAAGAGAGAGAACGATGAAGAAGAAGTAAATTGGTCCAAAGTGAAATGTTATGTAAACTCTCCCGGTTCAAAGAGAAAATATTATACTGCTTCTAGTCCAAGTTGCCACATTGGTAAAAAGAAGTGGCCCTATATACAATTTACTCTTTTAATATTTTCATGGTGTAATAATTCAAAATTTTGAAATTAAAAAAATACCAAGCTGTACAAGTCCATGGCCTCATCTATATAATTTTTGATGATTTAATAACTCTAAAATAAAAATCAAGTTTTCCTCAGCTTTTGGAGTCCCCATTATAATATTTTTCTTGGTTTAACAAATCCAAAATTCGGAACAAATAAGAACTAATAATCAATTAATTGGTTTGGACTCAATTAGTTTTGATGATTTAATAAGAATTAATAATCAACTAATTGGTCTTCATTATAGTATTGTCCCTCTGCTTTTCTAGAAGGAAAATCATGGCAAAGATTTCATAACAATATCATTAACAATAAAATAGCTAATAATTAATTGGATAGAATACCGTGCTCGTTTTCTTGTCTGAAAACAATAAAAAAACAAATCGATCGGTCGCCCTTATCTCCTCAGTCTGTCGACACATGTGTGTGCCGACTAAAAACCGCTCCAGGTCGATCCATTGCACTTCATGCAAATGCAATCCAACTTCGAGAAACGATGGCTGCCGGGGCATGCTTACGCACCAGCCTTAGTTGACGATAAGCCGACAAGGCTTCCATTTTTGCACAAATTCCGACGAGAAGATATAGAGATAGAGCATGCACGCTGCATGTTCCGATACACATGCGAATTGAAGATGCCTCCTCCTTCTCTTTCGGAGGACATGTTAGATAGATATAGTGGCTACTACTTGCTACTACAGTAGATGTTAACATCAATCGATCATCAGTCGCTGCCATATGTGCAGCGCTCAAGCATCCGTTTAATTAAGCCAGCTAGTCATTCTGTCTATAAATTAGTCAAATATTCTTAACTTTACCTATTAATAAAAAAATCATAAAAATTGATCACGTAAGAATAATGTTATTAGATTTATCATTAAACAAACTATCTAATATATAACTTTTTTATTTCAAATAATTTAGTTTTATGAGTATTATTGATTAAAGTAAAACATTAAAAATTGTGTCGAGTTTTAAAAGTATGTATATCGATGGACCGAGCGAGCAGCTAGCTAGCTAGGGCTCCAGGACGGCTGCCGGTCGATCACGCGTGATCGAAAGATCGATCGATCATCCATCGACGCGTGCTACGACGACGACGGCGAAAGCGCCAACTTAACGTTCTCCATCGCGTCAGATGGCGACAGCCATTTTCGTCATTATCCATCGTGTTATCTCCACGTACAAGACTAGTCGTAGTACTCATATATATGGTATACACTATAGAATACAGTAACGTAGGAGCTGGCAAGCATGCATGCATACAGCAGCAGATCGATCAGATGGAAACGTAAGGTACATCGTACTTATGTTTGCATGCATGTATATACGACGTACACTTAGTACCAGTCTAGCTCGTTGCTGTATGGGGCCGTATAGTAGTAGTAGCCTGTCAATCATTGACGTATTCATGCATGAACGTAGTGTAGCACGGTTGACCGACATCAGATCAAGACAAACGTATCTTCGCTAAAGTTTTTTTTAAGGTATTTACCTTATTTTATTCTAAAGTTATAACTGTATATCACGAATGTGTTATTAGAACTTTATTTCCCCCTTTTATTATTTATCATGCATCTTGGGTATATAACAATTAATGGAAAAGTTTTGTGCCATGGAAGTTCACACTAGAATATTTCACACTTCATGCATCTAGCTAAGTTACTTGTGATATATACCCAATCATTTTAAAAGAGAAAAAAGGTGTGCGTTTGTGGGCTGTCCGAAGAGGAAAGCACGAATTCATGGCCCTCAAACACGCGCCTATTAATTTTAATAGAATAACAAATACTACCTCCAAAACTATCTAGATCAGACAATGAGGTAGCTAGGTTACCTCAGTTATGAGTTATAGATTACCTCGTCAATGAGTTATTGTTTTATCTAGCCTTAGTCCCTATCCTTGCCACTCATCTCCTTTCTCCGTGGTCCCTATACCCAACAACATGTTTCTCTATCAAGCGTGCATCTACACCAACTCTCTCCTCTCTTCTTGCATCCATGACCTCTCTAGCTACCATCTCTAAGGTTCCATATGAGCCAGGAATGCAGCCGCTAAGCTCGATGGCACACAGGCTAGTATGCGTGCCAAGAGCGTCAATGCTGAGCTTAATGACCATTGTGTGTCTCTTCTAGGGTGTGGATTCCCATGTTGTGGATCAATGGGAAGAGCTGACACCGAATAGAGGGGCACACCATGAGGAACTCCACGTGACCCCACATCTAGCCCTAACCGTGGCAACTTCGAGTTCCACCACCCATACCCGCCTATGAACCGACGGTTGAGACAACCCTGAGCTTCAGAGCCCCAAACTTGGTTGGCTCCTCCTTGTCCCCAAACACCATGCCATTTTGTACGAGAAATTAAGGGACCATTTCTCTTGAAGCGCATGTTTAGCTTGGTGTTTGCATGAGAGCCAACTCATGTTTTGAATCAATTTGTGTGGAACTCTTGTTATTAGCACTTATCTATAATTTTATTGTACTTGCTCTAAATAAAACGGAGACCATTCAATTCCTTGTCTTTAATTGAGTTGATTTTCCGTGTAGCAACCGCACGATGCCATCTATTTGTATAGTAGGAAATTACTGGACATATATATTCCTAATGTAGGATCGAACACAAAAACCAAACCTATCAGAGGGGGGGTGAATCGTAGGAACCAAAAATCAAAATCTTTTGCGAAATAAAAGAAACCCTCAAATCTAGATGTAGTGCACCGGTCAGATCGTCTCTGTTGCGCCGGTCTGACTGCCATATGTCCACCGGTAGAACTGTCGTCTCGTTAGCTTTTTTCTCTTTTAAAAGTTATGGCTCTAAAGCCTCAACCCTTTATCTATTTATACCTAAAACCTCATATACAAAGTAGGAGTAGAACACCTAATCCTATTAGGACTCAACTCCTAGTCCTACTAGGACTCCACTCCTAATTCAAGTAGGACTCAACTCCTAGTCCTATTTCGACTCCACTCCTAATCCAAGTAGAATTCGACTCCCAATCCTATTACAATTCAAACTTTCCAATCTTGAACTGCTATCCAAAATAAACTCCTCTTTCCATACATACACAATTCCTCTTGTATGCCATATGGAATCTTTACCTCCACGTGTATTGATCTCTAGCCTTTAGTATCCCACGTGATCTTCCGATCATCCGGACATCAACTTCTCCCAAGTCGACTCCCGATCTATCACCGGCAATACTCCCGAGGTCTCAAGACTCACATACACATGCAAAAACAAAGAAACCATATCCGATCACAAGTTCTTTTCCAACTTGACTCGCATTAGCCACATACACTCACACCAATATTCACAGTTATTTTCAAACCAATCTCTTATTAAATAAATCATTTGCAAAGCCAATTGTTCATCACAAAATATTAATCATGACAATGATTCTATAATCTCCCCCTTGAAGAACACATTGGCAACATCTCCAAAATACAAATTGATGTTTTTGAAAAATAAAAACCAAGAAGTGTCAAAACTCTTCCCCTTTTTTAAAAAAAAATTTCTCCACTATATTTGCAGTAAAAGCACGAAATAAGCACAAAATCGACTTTTTTAAGAATCGATCAACTTGTCAAAACTTTCAAACTTTCAAATTCTCCCCTTTTCTAAAATAGCTCCTCCTTTTTTTAAGCATGTATTTTATATATTTTTTCCCCTTTGACAATGATTTCATCAAGAATTTCAAAAGAGAGAATATAAACCATAAAAGCACAAATGCAATGAATATAAAATATTTATCAATTTTTTATTCTGAATTTTTCTTTTCTAGGAGTTTTGAAGTATAACTAAAGCAACTCAGGGACATGTGTTGCAAGACAAGAGAGATAGATTGACCAAGTAGCAAATAAGCATGGGTTATAGTCCAAACATGAATCAATGATATTACAATCAAGATCAAATCAACACTAAAAATTCATGATTTTAATAATTTATAATGCAACATAATCACTAGCACATAGATTGAAAGAAAAACACCCATACATAGATAAGCTGAACTATACATTCTTTCTCAAATTAACTTGCCTTTTTACAAGAGAATTTTCATCAAGTTTTATTTCTGAGCTTCTGCTCAATTTACCTTTTAATAGCACAAAAGAAAATCTCTCAATTATTTCGGGTACGTCCTTGTCGTGAATACTGTTTCCAAGGATTTGGCACCTATTATTTTCCTCACATCGAATAAGTCCTTGTCGTGAATACTGTTTTCAAGGATTCAGTATTCATTTTTTTCTCATATAAGCATTTTTTTACTTGAGAAATCTCTAGAGTATTTGAGAAATGAAAATTTCAGCAAGCATATATATGAGTATAAGTCATTCAAACAAGTACTGGTAACAATATTGCATATTTACTAATTCAAGTAAAAGAATTTTGTGTCATGCATCATATTCTTTAAAAGTAATAGTAAAGGCTCATATAAAGACTAGAATGCATACAAGCTAAACTAGTAACCAAAAGACCTCACTCATATTGCTAGCAAGCACAAGTATATACTAGAGGTATAAAACAAAGCTCTACTTTTCTTTTTTATTTTCAAATTGAGAGCAATGCAATAAATTAAACATGAATACATCAAAAACAGAAACTCCCCCTCAAAACAACCTCCAAACCCTACCGACAAAAAATAAAGCAAATTGAGAAGATATCAAAAGTTTTGAAAAAGACAACCAATTACCAACGATATCACCAAGGTTCTCATTAATTGACATATATCCACTTGTATTATTATTAAAAAAACTACTATCTCCATAACTAGCGAGGAAAAAGCTAATGAAGAGGTAGATATTATATTGCCAATTCATAAGTAGATTAATGCTACCTTAAAAGCAATGTCGTCTCAATCGTTTAATGCACATAGGGAGTATACCACCAAAAGACCTATGCATAAGAAGATATCGAGGTCTTTGTATTGGGATTAGAAATAAGAAATTTAGGAATCCAACACTGAGACACACGACCAATAGAACCAGTAGGCAAAGCGCATGTATATGTATAAATAGAATCAGTACCAGACTTATTTAAAAACTTACCTTGGGGCTTTACCAAAAACTGATCTGACCAATGCTGAAAAGTCAGTCTAACCACTGTCAGCCGTCGATCTGATTGCTGATGTGCCTGCGGTCTAACTGCCCATGGACACCGGTTGGACCTCCCTAGGGCTTGTGGTCTGACCAAGCCACTTGAAGAAAAACTCGACCTTTGCCACCTCAACCTTGCAAGTTCACGTTCTCTGTGTTTTTTCTATTTTCTTGCAAGTCTAAAGCAAAACTGAACCAAATGCCCATCCTTACCATAATAAGAGCAATTGTACTTCACACGTGTTTTTTTCTTAGAAGAAGAAGAATAAGCAATTACACAAGTTGTAGAAAGATTCGATAAAATTCCAGTGGATTTGAAAATCGTTTTCTTTGGTTCGGGTTTTGTCAAAATCTCATCGCTTTTAGAAAAATCAAGAATACTCGATGAATGATTAGTAAAATAAGCATGTGCATCAAAACCTATTCCTCTGTTGTGTATGCTCACTTTTGATTGATCCAAAATCATATTTAGTTTCTTATTTAAAGAATATGTTGAGCAAGTTTTAGATACAGAAACATCTTTTTTATTGTTTTAGTTTTCTAGCAGTCAAAATATTAAACATGTAACTTGCACTAAAAGTAATTTTATATTTAATCAATAGCTTTTTAGTGAAAAGTAATTCATCTAAGATTCTAGTATGCACCATAGTTCCAAGAGCAAAACAAGATTCTAATTTTTTATTTTTAATGAGAGCATTTTCAAGTCTTAAGCATGTAGCAACATTTACATCTCTTAAAGCAGAAATTTTAGAGAATAAAACTTCACAAGACTTATAATCATCATAATCAGGAACCAAAGATCTTAGTCTAGAAATTTCAGATTTTAGAGATTCAACAATAAAATTATTTTTCTTAATTTTTTTCTCGTAACTCTGAATTTTAAGATTAAGAGCAACTACTATCTCTTGACAAGTTTCAATGGAAGGAGTAAAGGTAGATACCTCATTATTGTCGCACTCATAGTTGCAGTCGTCTGAACTTGATCCTTCATGAGCCATGAGACAAACCCCTGAGATATTCTTGCCTTTATGATCGTCTCCATCTTCATTCTCGTAATCGACATCACTTGCCCCAATTTGTTCAAAAGCAGCATAGACTTGATTAAACAACTTCTTGAAATCTTACTTGCTTTTATTTTCTTTGAATGCTTGCTTGTTCTTTATTTTTTGGGCTTCTCCACTTCATCTTCCTTTGTAGATCTCCTAAGCTTCGGACATTTAGATCGAATGTGGTTTAACTCGCCACGCCTGAAACACCGAATTGGTCCACCTCTTTTCTTGGTTTTAACATTATTTAAAGTTCGAGAAAACCTGTTAGTTAATAGTGCCAAGTCCTCCTCGGAGAATTGCTCGAGTTGATCATCGAAAATGGCATTTAAAGCATTGAAAGAATTCAATGAAGAGCCATCAAAAGAAGAATCAAATGAAGAAACTAAAGCAGTAGTTTTTGAATCTGACTTGCGAAAAAGAACATTCAACTCATGGGTTTTTAGCTTTGTATAAAGAGATTCTAAAGTTAGAGTTGTCATATTAACAAATTCTTGAATCGATGTAACTTTCATCTCTCAAACTTTCATATCTAATCCAATCAAAAGATATTTTGCAATTTCAGATTGAGGATAGTTAACATCATCAACAGATCTAAGATTGTTTAAAACTTTGTTAAAGCGACCAAAATAATCATCAAGAGCTTCTCCAGGTTTCATCTCAAATTTCATATAATCCTTTTTGAAAACATCCCTGCGAATTTTCTTGATGTTAGAAGATCCTTCGTGAAAATCACGTAGAGCCTTCCACATCTCATGCGCAGTTTCAAGATGAAAAATTTGATCAAAATCCGAGCGAGAAACTCCACACAAAATCATGTTACACGCTTTACAATTATTTTCAAACTCAATTTTATTTTCTGTAGAAATAACATCAGGGATTTCATAAGGATGAGAAACTTTTTGCTAAATATCGTATCTCTGAGACATAATATAAGATTGCATCTTTTTGTACAAAAATTAAAAATCAACTCCATAAAAAACATGCAGCTTGGTTAAAAATTGGTCAGCCATGGCTAAATCTCAAAGATCGGTGAAGATCAAAAAGAAAAAACAAGGCTCTGATACCACTTGTAGGATCGAACACAAGAACCAAGCCTACCAGAGGGGGGTGAATGGTAGGAATCAAAAACCAAAATCTTTTGCGGAATAAAAAAACCCTCAAACCTGGATGGAGTGCACCAATCAGACCGTCTCTGTTGCACCGGTCTGACCGCCGTATGTCCGCCGGTAGAACCGCCGTCTCGCTGCCGTGCTCTTGTCGGATGAACCATCGGAATTTAAAAGGATACACACCAAAGATGCTCTTCGAAGTAGATTAACTTTATTGCATCAAGATGTGTTTACAAAGCGCATACAAAACACTTCTCTCTCTTAAAACTAAATACTAGCTTTTTTCTTTTTCAAAAATTATGGCTCTAGAGTCTAATCCCTCATCTATTTATACCTAAAACCTCATACACAAAGTAGGAGTAGAACTCTTAATTCTACTGGGACTTAACTCCTAGTCCTACTAGCCCTCCACTCCTAATCCAGGTAGGACTCAACTCCTAGTCCTATTTGGACTCCACTCCTAATCCAGGTAGGACTCAACTCCTAATCCTACTAGAACTTAAACTTTTCAATCTTGGACTCCTATCCAAAATAAACTACTTTTTACATACGCACACAATTCCTCTTGTATGCCATATGGAATCTTTACCTCCACATGTATTGATCTCTAGCCTTTAGTATCCCGAGTGATCTCCCGATCATCCGGACATCAACTTCTCTCAAGTCGACTCCCGATCCATCACCGGCAATACTCCCGAGGCCTCAAGACTCACATACATATGCAAAAAACAAAGATACCATATCTGAGCACAAGTTCTTTTCTAACTTGACTCACATTAGCCACATACACTCACACCAATATTCACAGTTATTTTCAAACCAATCTCTTATTAAATAAATCATTTACAAAGCCAATTGTTCATCACAAAATATTAATCATGATAATGATTCTATATCTAATTTTTCTTCTCTCGTGAAGCAACATCATCTCAATTAATTATTTCTAACCTTTAGTGTTTTAGAGTATTTCTTACCTTCAATTAAATGGTTCATACAATCCAAAAATACATAAAGCTATGCAAGCCTCATAGCTACAATAAAACTTCATGTTTAACATTTGTTGTGCAAACTTTCTGCAAAAACCCACATGTTTATATCTAGTTATTGTAAGTCATCTTTTAGATCTACGTGAAGCACTTTTTGTTTGGTTGCTATATTATCAATCACTTAGTTTATGTTTTTCTTATACTATCCCCGGCTCTGTCTCTCCACTCCTTTGGACGCCACCCTCCACTTGCCACCCTCCACTCGAGCCATTGCCACCACCCCTCCAACCCTGTGCTTTGCCGCGGATCTAGAGAAAAAACAACTAGAAAACCTAATCTTAATCATTAGTAGATGGTTTATAACAGTTAGTCTATTTTAGTGTTAATTAATAATTATCATATCGAGATTAGCGTTGATTAGAGATAATTAACTATTGTAGTGGTAATTAGCATTGATTATAGTAAGATTAATTAATGATAGTTAACATATTTTTTCAATTAATACTTAACTATCCTCATTCTATCTAACCTCAACCGTAAAAAAAATCAGCTCATCCTATCTATCCAACTAAACACCTAATTTAAATTATCTCATACTTAAACCATGTTCAATCTAACCTTGTCCTTAAATAAAAAGACCCTCCATAACTGCTACTGTCACAGACCCACAGGCCATAGCCGCGCTGCCACCATCTCGGCACCCACAAGGCCGGTCACGCCAAGCAGTTGAAGCATGCATGGCCACACGTGTCGGCTGAAATTCTGACATGATTTTCCGTTTCTGTTTTCTTTAGAAAATGTAAAAAAGCATAGCACACAAGCTGGTTATTTCAAATATCAAATTTTGGGATATCACACCATGTTTGATAGAAAAAGGCAAAAGCATATGATAGCATATTTACGTTGCAAAATGTCATTTTCTTCAGTTAAAAAATGTCATTTTTACCCTTGTGAAGGAAAGCTTTGACGGCGATGGCATTATACTATATGATGACCTTTGCGATGGTACTTTGCGATTCACCTTCCTTGCAATAGCACTGAGCAAATTTACTTTCAATTATAATTATGCACTTACCGAGTAAATCAACAAATAGCCAGCGATATATATATAGAATCTAGAGACCTGGGCATCATGATGCACCAAGTAAATTATATATATAGGACACCGGTTAGGATTTTATGGTGCCCGGGTCTCAAAATTTGAAATACACAAATTTTATTTATTTTTTTAGATTTTTCATCTTCTAGATACATACCTAGGTGTAACAGTTTGATTGATATTCATACCTTGCAACAAAATATCTTAAATTCAAAATTATTTCACCATCTCATATCATATATCTAGATAATTATATGTTTGGATGATATATATGTAGAATCAAAATTTAAGAAAGAAAAACATATATAAGTTTAAATTCAGTTCAAACTTATTTGAACTGAATACCCAAAAAGCTTTAAAAATTTTTATACTCATTTAAATTATGTATATATTCGATTTAAATTTTTAAGGTCTAGGCACCACCCTGATGCATCAAGTAAATTTTTTTATATATATTAGCTTAGCTAGCTAGCTGGAACGGTAGTGCAGCTCCAAAAGTCTTTCTAATATCTTATTATACTCTTTCCAAGGTCAAGTTGCACGATCACGCATTGCATGCATGTGAGCATATATATCACCGATCGTTTGCTGGAGACACCGGTAAAGTCTAGTTAGCTAGGTGTTTGGAGCACACAAAATATTGTGGCAGTTGTCATTTATTCTTCAGTTAATTAACGACAAATCTGTCGGTCGATTGATCGATATGATCTCCATTGCATTATCCTAACTAATCCATCTATTAATTCCTCGTTCGTGTGGCCATCGATCGTGTGCATTGACGCATAAGAAATGAATTCATAATTAATTAATGTGGATGGATGATTGCATCACATGACGGAATTAAGCGTGTGCATATATGGAGATTAGCTGTCTACCTAGCTCTCGTGTCATGCTTGGAGCCATGTCTCATGATCTGAAAAAAATGCTGGAAAAACAAATGATTGGACAATATCATGTACTTGCTATGATCGGGCACATACAATTCCAATGTTTCATAATGTCTTGTTCACTTCACTCTCAAGTAATGAGGATAAGAAAAAGTTTGATTTACCCTCTAGACTGTTACCTTCATCCAATTTAAGCACAGTTCTAAAGAGGTTATGCATTAGGCTACTCCTTCGTTTTTCATAAGCACACTTTTCGACTTGCTAAATGGTGCGTTTTGTGTAAAAACTTTTTATATATAAGTTTTTTAAAAAATCAAATAAATCTATTTTTAAATTTATAATAGTTGATACTTAATTAATTATGTGTTAATGACCCATCTCGTTTTGTATAACTTACTAGCCGCATCCCTCCCGAACGGTGCCTTAGCACAAATGGTGGCTTCTTCCCTCCTACAGATCCGGCTGCAATGCCGGTTTCGGCCACTCCTAACCTTGGGTACACAAATTTAGCCAAGGACGGTGTTGGGTGTCAACTATAGCACCGGGAGGGAACTCTTGCTTTCTCCTTCTAAGATAAATTCCTAAGCTCTCTTACCTTTCTCTTCCTCTCTGTCTTTCTCTATCTTTAAACCTTCTCCTCTCTATCACAGATCATGGAGGTCGTAAATTCTTTCTTGTTGTCGAATCATAGGGCCGGGGATGACAATGTGTATGGATGTATGTATGCGAGTATCAATACAAACATTATTATTATTTTTTTTTGCTAAAATGAGTATCACTATCAGTTCTAGAACCACTAGTGACACTGAGCAGTATAACTACTAATGATACTTCCAATTATGTGGTGATTGCCGGTTTTGTATTAGTGTAGTAAGTGGCATTGCATACGTAAAGGTATCTTTAGTTTAAATATATGCCTATGCTAGACACCTTAATTGTTATTTCCTCATTAAAAAATATTTGACGTTGACGATAATATTTAATCAAACTTTTAAAACTTTGACCGAAGATCACCAGATGACCAATCTAGCTTTATAATAAAGCCAAGACAACCAAGTGTTTATAGGTCCCCACAATGCCACTGCTAGAGATTCCAACTATCAAAATATGAGTAACATCATATGTATTGCATACATGTATGATAGGTGGGTCTGGACCTATCACACAAACAAAATTGTAGCTTTCTGATAAAAACATATATGTATAATTGCAGTTTTTGAAATGGCTAACCAAAGTTGCAACAAACTGGTGGTATTGACAAAACAATTATAGTTTTTTTTACTTTTTTTACATTCTACTATAAAAGTATTTTTAAAGTATATTTGACATTTTGAAACTAAATTCTAAATTGCTAGTTGACTTCAATTGTTCTGGACATGTACTTCAAACGGCACATGGACTGGTCTAGACGTATATTTATGATTGGTTATAGTATCAAACTATCAATCGCATGGAAAATCAGAAAGAAAGCACACTTTAAAAGTTTGTGCCAAATTAATGGCCCATTGCAACTAGTATACAAAACATATGTTTATAGAGCACTTCGGAAATTTTAAAGTTTGGCCAAATCTAGCTCTAAACGTTAAATATAATTGAATGGAGGGAGTAGCTTCCTTTTATCTCTTTGAGTTGGAGACAGGGAGAAAGTTTCTTGATAGCCTCAACTTTTTCTTGAAGGCTATAATAGAATAGAAAATAAACAGATTTACTATTGACTAAATGTTTAATTTTTTGGGATTCCATCAAATAATAACACTGACCGTTGGATGAAACTTTGAGATTCAGGACGAAAAAAGTGAGTTCCAAGTTACACTCTTAATTGTTATAGTTACTACTAGCGATCACGTGCAACTTTAGTTATAAATTTATGTAATCTAATTATAAATATGTGCAACTGTAATTGATTGATGAATTTATTTTTTCAAGCGTTTGACCAATAAGTGGTCCTGAAAATAAAAGATTTTGTAGATAACTTTGTGGGTAAACAAAATCAATGGCTCTGGGCCTCTGGGAAACGAGTGGGCCGAGAGCCCAAGATTCTGCGAGTTCTCGGACTGCAACAGCCAAGGTTGTCTCTCCCTTTTTTTTTTTTTCACAAATTCTCTGTTGTTTTTTTGAACTGGCCTTCTAGAGAGCTAATTAGCCTACAAATTCTTAACTCGAAAGCCCAGCCCAGTACACCGTTCCCCCTTCCAACCCACGTCTCTCTCTCTTCCTCCCCTTCGTTTTGCCTGGCCGATCCGAGTCCGACCCACTCTCCCCCGTCCTCCGATCCCACCTGTGGTAGATCTGGATCGGAGCCACTCCGCCGCGGCGATCCCCGGCCTCACCACCCATCGGTAGCCTCTCCGCCGCAGCCGACGACATGGAAGCTGCCTCCGCCGCCGCGGAGGCGCACGACGGGCAGAGGGAGCGGTTCGACCTTGGGCTGTTGGTCGGTGACCTCGCCCTCGACGAGGATGTCGCCAGGTACGGACGACGGTCGGTCTCGGCCGTGGATGTCTACGTGGTTGTTCGAGAAGTGAGCTTCTTACACGCTGTTTTTGCGTTTGGTTTGGTTTTCGATAGTGATGAGGACGAGTCGCTGGAGGGGTTGCGGCAGGAGCTCGAGGACTGCAAGGACGACGAGGTGCTGCCTGTTGATCCGATGCTTGTTTTTCCCCTCCCCTAGTAACGAGCTTGCTGAGTTCTTCGAGCTGTCTGCTTCACAAGTCTCTGGGTGTTGCATTGTTGTCTTTCTGAGCTCGCTTACTAATCCCGAGCAAGAAACAGTGTACCATTCTGTTTTTCTTCTTGGTGATCGCTGACTTTTATTTTCTGGATGGACGTAGGAAGTGGCAAATATCCTGGCTAATGGCATCAAGCTGCGTGACTACACAAAAGGCGTTGAGAACAACATAGCTCAAATTGAGCTGGATTCTATACAGGTAATTCTCCATGATATGGTCATTCACGTCAATGGACCAACTAGAGCTGTTTTTTAATATATATGTGACCTGGAATTTGAATTCGATGTTGCGTAGTAATACAGTTAAAACATAGTTTCATTTTATTTTGAAATAAGCTTATTTAACTTATTTTGCCATGTGGCTGTAAGATTATTTAATCCATCCAATGCCAAAACCCATTCTTACCATCGAAAGCTTATGTTGATCAAATAATTGCACAAACCTATTTATGTTATGGAAAAAAAAATAAACTTATGATGTCTTCAGCTTTCAATGCTGCATACATAGAAATCGGCAGTGGCTAAAATGTGTTCCTTCTTTGTAGGATTACATTGGAGAAAGTGAAAATCTAGTATCGCTGCATGATCAGATTCGTGACTGTGATAACATTTTGTCACAAATGGAAACTCTTCTGACTGGATTCCAGGTAAAAGCATGTCTCCATATGTTCTGACATCACTATTTGTGGCATTCTTTTGTGTGCTGGCTAGCTGAACGAGTAGTTATACAAACCATATTATCATCATGTTCGGAACGTGCAACCTTTAGTACTACTGTAACAACAACAACAACAACAAAGCCTTTCAATCCCAAGCAAGTTGGGGTAGGCTAGAGTTGAAACCCAATAGAAGCTGCAGATCAAGGTTCAGGCACATAAATGGCTGCTTTCCAAGCACACCTATTCAAAGATAAATCTTTGGGTATATTCCATCCTTTCAAGTCCCTTTTTATTGCCTCCTCCCATGTCAATTTTGGCCTTCCCCTGCCTCTCCTAATATCACTGTCGCGCCTTAGGATTCCACTATGCACTGGTGCCTCTGGAGGTCTCCGCTGGACATGTCCAAACCATCTCAACCGGTGTTGGACAAGCTTCTCTTCAATTGGTGCTACCCCTAGCCTATCACGTATATCATCGTTCCGGACTCGATCCATTCTTGTATGACCACAAATCCAACGCAGCATACGCATTTCCGCAACACTTAACTGCTGAACATGCCGTCTTTTTGTAGGCCAACATTCTGCACCATACAACATTGCCGGTCTAATTGCTGTTCTATAGAACTTGCCTTTTAGCTTCTGTGGTACCCTCTTGTCACAGAGAATACCCGATGATTGACGCCACTTCATCCACCCCGCTTTGATTCTATGGCTAACATCTTCATCAATATCCCCATCTCTCTGTAGCATTGATCCCAAATATCGAAAGGTATCCTTCTTGGGCACTATAAGCAATTAGTAATTCACGTGGTTTCTGAAGTAATTCACGTGGTTTCTGAAGTTCTTCTGTAAGAGGAGTATGCCTACTGTCAGCTACCTGAAAAATTTGCCAGGAGCATGTCTCCGCATTTTTAAGCTGTCCTTTTGTCAACTAAATAACATGAAGGCAACCATTCTCCTTGGAAGTTCAACACTTCATTTACCAGTACCACAATTCTATACTCGATGTAATATTCTAGTTTTTATTCATGTGATCCATGCGAGAAGTTCATTGATCATACTTGAATCAGATCATTTTTAGCTTATTATCATTTAAATGGATGACCAATGTTCCCTCTCAAACCAAAAGGCTTCATACTTATTTTTTGTCTTCTATTTTCTCTACTTACAATCTTACTCATTTACCATTACTAAGTCATTCTGCAATCCTTTTGACTTCTGTGGTAGACAGAAATTGGTTCTATAAGTTCCGAGATAAAGGTCCTTCAGGAGAAATCTATGGACATGGGATTAAAGTTGAAAAATCGTAAGGTTTGGTTCACTTGATACCATATATTTTGTCCATACGCTCAATTGTTCCTCCATTACAATCTTAAATTTTCTATCCTTCTCTGATCTCAGTGCACGCCAGGTCCTTGATTTGAAATATCTAGGGGATTACTGGTTCTATAGCATATATTGGTTGCATCTTGGCTATGTTATTGACTGATAAAATTTGCACCTTCCAATATTTCACTAGTAGTTGTCACAGCATACACAGTTTCTGTGTTTTAGATCGATGAAATTGCATGTATTTATCATAGTTCTTTACATATCTACACATATAAATGATCACCCTACCTCTTGATACGCACTAATGATTCAGAAAATCATATTGCTTATGCGATTAAAGTTCTATCTTATACTTCTGATGAATAATCTTGCATCATAAATTGTTACCGAAGGAACAACCATGTGTATATCTAATTGGAGGAACCTATTTGTTATTTATAATATTTTATCACATAGTTAGACAAGAGTGCAAGACATGGCATGGCATAAAACTTATGAAATGAGCCCCATTTGCAACATATTAAGGACAAGCATTGCCATCTGAATCATCAAAAGTAGCTTATCTTGGAATTGTTTCACAGTTTTTATAGCATTTTGCATGTTATATCTTTCTTTCTTTTCATGCTTAATTATCTTTTTTGATTCTAATGTTGGTTCTCACTCATTTGGAAAATCTGCAGGCTGCAGAGTCTAAATTGTCAAAATTTGTTGAGGATATAATAGTGCCTCCAAGAATGATTGACATAGTTGTTGACGGAGAGGTGATCACTACATTCTTTCTTCATTCGAACTTTAACATTACCTTTGGGTATTTATTTTGTAGATAAAATCTCAATTTCCTTTCTGGATTTGCTATCTTTTAGTTCATGTTCATTTGCAGCAAAACCTTGCAACTTTCTGATATTTGTGGTACCATGTGTAGTTTTGCAGGGCATGTTTGGTTCTCTTTCCTGCCCTGCTTAGCCTTGCTTATGGTTAGGACGCGTCATTGGTTGCCTTGCCTAACCTTGTGTTGCCTAGCTATTGTAAGGTGTTTTAGTCTTGTCCTAAGTTAAACTTCTCTAACTTTGACCAAATTTATATAGGAAAAATGCACCAAGATCTACAACATCAAACTGGTTTCATTAGAATCCACCATGACATATGTCTTGATAGTGTATTTATTTGGTATTGTAGATGTTAACTATTTTTCTATAAATTTGGTCAAAGTTAAAGAACTTAGGACAAAACTAAAACACCTTACTGTATGGAACGGAGGGAGTGGCTAATTTTGACTAGTCAAGATGTGATACCCTGGCCTATTAGTGGTGGCCCAAGTTTAGTCATTTGATGGAATTAATCACTGCCTTGAGGTGATTTGTCCGTTTTTATGATTATGTCTTTTCTTTGGTGCATCTGTTGGTTTTTCCGATCTTTAATTGCTACTTTTTTTCCTATAGAAGACTTAAATAGGTAGTTTGATTTGTCATCTGTCCCAAGGATTTACTTTGTTAACCCACCAGCTTGTCAAATTGCTTCTCTTGCAGTTAAAATGGTGTTCAATTCTGATTAATTTTATTGATAACTGAAAATGATTTATGCATCAATCCTGCAGGTTAATGACGAATACATGAGAACACTTGAGACTCTAAGCAGAAAAATCAAGTTCATTGAAGCTGATGTGATGGTTAAATCGTCCAAGGCTCTAAAAGATATTCAACCTGAGGTCGAGAGACTTAGGCAGAAAGCAGTCTCAAAGGTTTGAAAAACAATTGCTAGTTTTTACTTCTAATTTTTTATGTGTTTATGTTCCATGACATGTGCGTTTCATCTTCATACTTTTATTTTTGTCAAAATACTAAAAGGAAACCATTTCCACTTATATTTATATTCCCCTCCGTGTTTCTGATTTTTAAAATGGTCATTTATCTGCTTTTTTATTTTCATTTTCTGTTGGTTTAATTCATAAAATTTAATGAAATAACTAAATTTAGTAGTATCTGAAAAAGTAGTGAGGTGCACTGGTGTTTCTAAATTAATGAGATGTGCTGGTTTAAAGCATTGAGTCATCTATGGCTTCGAACATCTGTTTTATGTGGGGTGAGGGGATAATGTGTGATGTTCTTATGCTTGTGGAGTTCACATGGTTGGTTAGTTGGCTTTGCACTTACATGTAGTGACTTCTCAGTTCATATTTAATAGGGATAATTGGTTCAGTAGTGTCATAAAATGTGTAAATTGGAAGTGCCTGGTATATCTACCATTAACTAGAGTGATATGCTAATAATTTATCTGGTACATTTTGATGGCAAACAATTTGGTGTGACCAAGAAAGATGCAGCTATGTTGGTTAGTTTCTCACCAGTGGAAAATAGCGCATGTCACTTTGCCATCAATTGTACTAGCCATAGAGGCTCTAATTTTTGTTGGCTTTGTTTATTTATTTCTCAGTTGATACTTGATAGTATACTCCAGCGCAAAGGTAAGTCATTTTAGATTTGGTCACTGGAAGTAAGAAGTCACATCAATGTCCTTGGTTAATTCCGTAACTTATCAGGCTTTTAGATATGTTTGGGAAGGAGAGATTGGAAAAAAATGTCTCGTTTATTCATGAGTATGAACTTGAACTTAAAAATAAAAAAAGGTACTATAGGAATGACCTATACTTAAGAGGAAAGTTCATAAGCCTAATATGACCATGTTTGTAATCTGGAGAACTGAGCTTAGATCAGTTGGTTGGAGGTGTTGCTGTGCACCACACTGAAGTTGGGGTGTTTATTTCTCTTAAGTGAAACATCCAAGTTCTTGGTATCCTTAATTTTTTTGGCAATCAGGAGGGTGTGTGACAGTTACAATGGAAGTGATGACTAAGTCTACTTGTTGCCTAGAAATGCACCTTATATGTCTTTTGCCGATTGAATTTGTATGTCTAGCCAACCCAATAGCAGAAAAGCTACTAAAGAGTTTTATGGTTGATGACTGATGCATCCACAATTGTTCTTGCAGATTTTTGAGTTTGTCATCCAAAAGTTCTATGCATTGAGAAAACCGAAAACAAATATTCAGATTCTACAACAGAGTGTTCTTCTTAAATACAAGTATGCCAAACGGTCTTCTCTTATACTGTTTTATACACGTCTAGTTCTGTGCAATGTTCCGTGGATAATCACTGGGGTCATGGGTCAGTGACATCTTCCGTGATCTCAGATTGTTGTCTGAGGCCAAGACATGCTGAGGGTCATGAATCAAAGGGGAGACTGAGAGGGACAAGAGGAGGGGGTTAGCGGAATTCTTTTTTATGTTCTTGTCTTAGGTGCCTCATGTTTCTGAGGCGCATACTATTTTTGTACCTTGTGCCGAAGGTGATTTGCAAACCTAGTGCATTAAGTACACCTTGTGCCTTTAAGGCTCTGTATGGCATTGCGGTGGATTATTATTTGTTTTATCTGGTGCAACTGCTTGTAGATATTTTAGTGTTTGGCAAACTGCTTTCTGTTTAATCTATAAGTTTCAAATGGTGATATTATTACATTCCGAAAATATGGAACAACTTGGAGACGTGACAGTTGGATAACATATTTTGTGTAACCTTAGCTTGAGTTGTAAAACAAGTATAATTCATTTTAAGTTTTTGTTTCTATGGTAACTTCACAATATGCACGAGGCAGCACAACTCAACAACTGCAAACTGACAATTTCTTGATTTTTGTTTGTACTTGCAGGTACACAATAGTTTTTCTTAAGGAACATGCTAAGGAGATATATGCGGAAGTTCGTGCAGCTTATATTGATACCATGAATAAGGTGAATGTTATAACAGATGTCATAACTATGTGTGAATAGGTATTAGATTATCAATGTATGACCTGGATCCTGGTCCAGCGGTGTGTCCCAGTTGTTGACTGTAAAGTTTGTGGTTTAGTACTGCATTGCTGTACAAAGTGTAGAGTAGTAGCACACATGCTTTACGGTCCAAATTTAGCATCTATACGTTACTCCTAGGCAAAGTGAGCTCAGAGGCCCAAGCTAGCTGTTTCACGCTTGTGCTGCTTCTCCAAGTTGGGGGGTTTGGTCATTGGTGGCTTAGGGGTTGGATTGTTACAGCTGCATTCCTGTCTGTCTTTCTTCATTCCGTTCTTTTTGTAATTCTCTGTGCGTACTACTTGCTGTGGTATCAACCCTCATATATGCTCATAAAAAAACAAACTCCTTCATATATACACACTTTGTTAAACTTTCTGCATAGGTTAGTAACACTGCTAGTCTCTGTGTGTGACAACTTGTAACTTATGCAGTGGACTGGTTCATAACAGTAACAAGAGAACCCCTAAGCATTTACAGTATGTATTTTGTTGCATATTTTGGAGCAAATGGTTTCTTGACATTTTTACCATATTACCAATTTGCAGGTGCTGAGTGCACATTTCCGTGCATATATTCAAGCATTAGAGAAATTACAGCTGGACATAGCAACCTCTACCGACTTACTTGGAGTTGAAACTAGAAGTACAGGCTTCCTTTTCTCCATCGGAAAAGAACCTCTGAAGTCCCGTTCTTCTGTGTTTGCTTTGGGTGAAAGAACAAACATATTAAAGGTATTTTACTTCCTGACACTCCCAACTCCAATTTAGATTTTTTTGAAGATGTAATGTGTCAAACAATTCACTATTCTGTGTTGGTCGTTCCTCTACTTGTGGTTGTCTTCGACTGGATTATACTCGTTAAGTTCTCTATTGATGACTTAAGTATGATACAGAGGCTGGGAGCTAAACTGGGCCATGTGATGTTATAAGGCTCCAATATTAAGAACTATAGCACAGCAAGCTATTTATCGTGGTCAAACATGCCGCAAGATGTCTATTGTTGCACATCAGCTTGGCGCATAATAATTGATTGGCACATGATCAACAGTATGGTTGCCATAAATATAACACCAGAGTAAATGTGGCTAGTTGTGAGGCACTGAGACATGTCACATTTTGAGTTTGCCTCAAACATTGTATCCTACATGACCTATGGACTTGTCCACACCATTAATGGCGATTATACAAGTTCAGCAATATGATTGTGCAATTTCTAAGTTCAGAGACACAAATGACATGCCAACACAAATTTAAGGTTTGAGGATCTAGGGTGCACCATACTCAATTTTGACGATATAGTTCTCTAGTAATAGATCTAGTCAAATTCTATGAATGAAGTTTCCTTGCCACAGTTGATCGGAGAAGCAAATCTTGATGTACCAAAAAAAGTTTATTTAAACATGGTCGAATTCTTCTCAGAAAAGCTATTGACTATTGTCATGCCTATGTATGTTCGTTGCAGTTTTGGACAGAATCATCACCATAGTTTATTAATGTTATGATATTGCAACTTTGAACTTTGAACACCATATTATTCTTGAAGTAGTACGGTAGTGTCATTTCTGTCTGTCAAATGTGGTTTTGTTGGTATGTCAGGAAATTGATCAGCCTGCCTTGATACCTCACATAGCTGAAGCCAAGTCGCAAAAATATCCATATGAAGTTCTTTTCAGAAGCTTGCAAAAGCTTTTGATTGATACAGCTACTTCAGAGTAAGCTTGGTTTCCCTTATATTTTTATTCATAACGAACGACTGGCAACCTCATAGATATGCACTAACTGCAGGTACCTTTTCTCTGCTGATTTCTTTGGCGAAGAATCATTGTTTAATGATATATTTGCAGGTTTGTTTTGTCCTATTTTTAAGTCTATATCTTATGTGGATGTAGTAATCTTCATGGAGAAGTTTCTAATGTAAATCCATCGTTTAATTAGAGCATGTGAACACTCACATGTACCATTGGATGAGGTTTGAATGGATCAGATTTACAGGGAGGTGATGGGACCCTCATAAATGATGTGTCAAATTGCAAGGCAGTTATTATATGTAAATAGTTGTCCATGGGGCCATTACATCCCTTTTGGATCTGATCCATCCTAAGATTACGGAACAACCCAGATGGAGTTAGCATTTTTGCACCTGAAGTCCAAAGATGCGTAGATACTCCCCCAAACCGCTTTTACATCATCCTTTACCTGTAGGAAGCACAATGTGTGCAAAGACTACATATGCATGTTTTTGTTCATAGAGACAGCTTGACATACTTCCATTTAGTTGGTCGTACTATCGAGGATATGCTTTGATTAATATTGTCTGCCACAGAGACTGAGTAACTACCATGTATTTAGTTTGTCAAGGCCAATCTTAATTCAGAGGTTTCCATGATACCCTGATTTAATTTTGCTGAAAATTAAAAGTCTGGTCTTTGTTATGAACATTGCTGGCTGAGCAAGTGAGCATAAATTTTCTCAGCCATTTAGAAAATGCGCATGGTGAATTGGTGATTTTAAGAGTTGATAAAGGTTGAGAATATGCTTTACGTTACACTAGCAACCACAGTAATATTCTCTCTGTTCATTTGATTCTTTAGGAAATAATTTCTGTTTATTTTATCATGTCTATCATATATTGCTCCCTGCTATAGATAATCCAAACTGACTAATTAAATATATCCAATTAGGCCATTCTGTACTATTACCACTACCATCTACCTGAAAATAGTCAATGAATACTACTCCCTCTGGTTTATAATGTTTGACGCCGTTGACTTTTAGACAGAAGTTTGATGACCATTCGTCTTATTTAAAAATTTTATACAAATATGTAAAAATATAAGTCATGCTTGATGTACCTTTAATGATAAAACAAATCAAAACAAAATAAATGATAATTATATAATTTTTCTGAATAAGACGAATGGTCAAACGTATGTCTAAAAATCATCGGCGTCAAACAATAAAAACCGGAGGGAGTATGTGTTTAAAAAAGTTTCACACATAGATCAAACAAGTGATCTCTGTTACTTTTCCCTCAGGACCTATCCAAGTTGTTGATGAACATTTTAATGCTGTGCTCCTGAACTGTTATGACGCAATCGGCATAATGCTTATGATCCGAATAATTCATCAGCATCAGGTATGCTAAGAAAGGAGCTTGGAAATATCACCATATACGTCCTTGTAGTAATAAAACTCAGGGTTAGGTACAGCTATTCCTATGTTTAATTGCAAGAGTAACTCCAACCTTTGACTTCTTTCAAGTAATTCATGAAATGTTGCAACCCTACAGTAATTCATACTTGACTTCTTTCAAGTTACATGTGAGAAATCTAAGTGGAATTGATGTTTTATGCAGCTAATCATGTTTAAGCGGCGAATCCCATGTTTGGACTCTTACTTAGACAAGGTTTGTGCTTTGTCGCATATTTGTTAAACTTTAATACTCGTATCGACTTTATTGAGGGTCACCATATTGGAAAGCCAATGCTGTTTAGTTGCCATGAATCTTTCTTCGGTTTCAAATTTATCAAGTCCATTTATGCACATTACACAGGTTAACTTGTCACTCTGGCCTCGCTTCAAGATGGTGTTTGACATGCATTTGAACAGCTTACGAAATGCAAATGTTAAGACTCTCTGGGAGGATGATGTCCATCCTCACTATGTCATGAGGAGATATGCTGAATTTACAGCATCCCTCGTTCATCTCAATGTTGAATATGGGGATGGTCAGGTTAGTTCATCACATTCAGCTCAACCTAATTGCCCATCTTTCAGAATACTTGATCCTCATGCCTTGCGATAAGCAACCCCTTTATGTGGCTTACAGGAATTGTATAATGTTAATTTATTTCTGCAGCTTGATCTTAATCTCGAGCGGTTGCGGATGGCTGTTGAGGACTTGCTTGTTAAGTTGGCCAAAATGTTCCCTAGACCAAAGTTACAAACTGTTTTCCTGATAAACAACTATGATTTAACGATTTCCATATTGAAGGTAGGTGTTGATAGTTCAAGCTTCATTAAGTCATACTGTGAATATTTTTACTGTGCTGCAATCTAGTAGCACCATCTTATTAAATTTGTTCTGATCTTTGTCATACAGGAAGCTGGCACTGAGGGTGGAAAAGCACAACTTCACTTCGAGGAGGTTCTTAAGAGCAATATTGCAATATATGTGGTATGCAGTTTGCCTTTGAGAGCACATTTCAGTGGTGTTACCATGTTAGTGCACCTGTTTGTATCCTGTTTAGGGGCTGTTTGGTTGCATGCTACAACTTGCCAGTGCACCGAAATGTGATGTGTTATGACCACTTGTTTGTCCTAAGGCCTGTTTATTTGATTAGAATATCTGTATTTTCCATTTGATTCTAAAATTTTGACCTGTACAGAGAAAACAGTAACAGTTCATATTACCAGTTTAGTAATTCTAGGTGTGGGTTTCTTAGGATTACCAAGCCAATCTTCACAACAGAATAGAAAATGCCATGTTGCACTCCGTAACCAGAGGCTAGTCCGATTGATTTTTATTACTGGCAACTGATATTCGCTATTTGCCCTTTCATTTGGACTTTACTGACACTATTTACAAAGATGGAGCTGTAGATTGTCATTTGTCTTGGTGTGGGTAGTTCCTAAGAAGTTTTCTTGGGGTAAGCTGATATAATGAACAAACAATTCTGCAGGAGGAACTGCTTCTGGAGCATTTCAGTGATTTGATCAAATTTGTCAAAGCTCGCCCATGTAAGTTGGTACCTGCTACAACATCAAGCTGGTTCCTTCCTTTCTTTCTTTACAATGGCATCTCATCGTTATGTGAATTTTACCAGCTGAAGACACAGCTACAAGCTCGGACAAGGCCAGTGTTAGCGACGTTGAACCGTTGGTCAAGGATTTTGCCAGTCGGTGGAAAGCTGCAATTGAGCTTATGCACAAGGATGTTATTACATCTTTCAGCAACTTCCTCTGTGGAATGGAGATCCTGAAAGCGGCACTGACACAGCTGCTGCTGTACTATACAAGGCTCACCGAGTGTGTCAAGAGGATCAATGGTGGCTCTGCCCTCAACAAAGACCTGGTCTCCATATCCTCTATTCTTTATGAGATCAAGAAATACTCCAGGACCTTTTAGTTAGTATATTTGGCCTGCCATGTACACTAAGATGACGGCTGTGGTGTATTCTTCTCTTGTAATGAAAAGTTGATATATGGTATGCAGTGTGTTACTGCAGAAAGCCAGAAACACAGCATTTTGATGTGACTTCACTGATTCTGGGTTTGGTACCTACTACGTAGGGCTGAATCGCTTGTTTTGCCTGGTATATGGCAAAAGTTAAGAAATTACGCACGGTTGTATGTATCATATTAGTCTACCAGTTTGAGATGAATGGTTGTTCGTGATCGTGGTCTGATTCTTGGACTAATGGCCGGTTAGGGATGAAAACAGATCGGAAGCGGACGGAAACTATGTGTAGCATATTTGTTTTCATATTTTTTTTAGAATCAGAATCGTAATTAGAAACCTTGGATATGAAAACGGACTTGAATATTATCGGGTATAGATACGATTTGTTTTTATTTTTTTTCGTAATCAGAATTGGAAACCTTGGATATGAAAACGAAATCGAATATCATAGAATATAGAGAAATTTGTTTTCATATTTTTTGGGAATTGGAATCGGACACTCCAAATACGAAAGTGAAATTGAATATTATCAAATACAGATGCAGAGCGAATACGAATCGAAACAAATATGGTAGTGGATATTTACCAGAATATAAAAACTTCTCAAACTAAGCTTCCTAAATCACCTAAGAGATAAAGCTTGTTATTTTTTCTGAAATAATATATCAATATTTTCAAATTTTAGTAACTAGCAATACAACTACCTCTACCCTTCACTTTAGTGCAAGATAGCACATACAACAAATTTCAGATATCCACGTCTATTAGTGTACGATATACGCTGTGCAATTTATACACTGAATTGTAGCAAATTCAACCACCAACATATACAACTTTCCATAATCATCCACATATTTAACTAGCTCTAAACTCACATCATCAAGTACCCAAGCCAGCAACCCATTCCAAATCTGAACATCTAGAGTAGAAGAGATTGCTGAAGGTAATCACCTATATATCAAAAGTAGTTTATCCACGTCTCAGACTTAGATCAAATAGTTCGTTACAAATTAGTTCATCCATATCTTAGACTCACACATAGCCTACAGGCGCATAATACATAACATAACAATCATACTCACTGACTCTCAGATCACATAGCCTTAGTTTTAAAAGTAGTTCATCCACTTGTACAACAAGATATAGCAGGGTTAGATGCAAACTTAAGTTCATTAGAGACATAGTTTAGAATTTAGATGCAACTTGAAATTAGATTGACCAACATTTCCTTCAAACATCAATTGGCGCTATGTTGTTGTTATCAAAACAATCAACATCACAATCTTCCTCATGATCTGTATCCCCGGCCTGTAAATAAAAATCTGATTCGATATTAGTGGGAGTATGAAAGTCCGCCAGATAATTGTACAAGTTAGGGGCAGAAGCACAAACCATAGTAAGCAAGGTAGCAAAACTTCGCTCAAGGCTGTCCATATCCATCTCATTAATGATAGACCCAACCACATTTTCACTTAAGTGTTCATAGTCACAAATGGGCCATATGGGTCAGGCTGGACGTCTGGATATCCGGGAAAAATCTTCGGATAGTTTTTGACCGATTCCGGTTTCTGATGGATGCTATTCTTACCGTACTCGTTTCTGTATCTGATAAAAACTATTCGAATTCATTTCCATTTCCGAAACTATCCGACCGACCCTATCCGTTTTAGAAAATGCGTCCGGATAGCAGAAACAATCTGAACCGATTTTATCCTTATGGCCTATGGCTTACCGATCATACCTGGCTGCCACTCTGATGCTCATATTCCTGACTGTTATAAGTATTTGATGTTTTATGACAAGATTTGTTTAAACTTTTGAAACTTCTATTCTTACTCCGTTCATCAAATTCTTTATTTAAAGAGAAAGTATGAGTAGATTTACCTTAAAAAGTAGAAACATGGTATCATAAATTTATCGGTGGCGCTATGTAGCTAAACCACGTGCCTCAATATCACCATGGTACCTCGAAAAGGAGTTATGACGGGACCTTACTTGTAACATGCACAACAAGAGAGCCACCTGTCTCCCGTAGGGTTGATCAGGTTACTAGTTAGGGAGACAGCCCAGCACCCAAACCATGGACTTATGACTACCATGTGTGGATTTATGACTGCCACAACACGCCCTGGTGCCTCTGGTTGAACATGTCACACTTCAACTTCCGCCATTACCCATTCTAGCTTGTGGTTAGTACAGGTATTGCTTCGCAACAAGTATTCTGTGAACCGGTCCTTAAATGTCATGAGCACCACTAGCATCAACTTCAGTCCATGTGCTCACAACCCACTATTTAATCAAGTTTTAGTTGACCATTAATTATCCACACACGACCTCTGTCGTGAACTAAATCATCATTTTATGTTAACTGGATATCTTGAGTAATAGTTAAGTGATAACTCATAAGTTCCACTATAGTTTCTAAGCATGGCTAAGTAAGGTCTTAGAGTTATTCTAGCTAACCAATATTCAAAGCTAGCTAGTCACATTATCCCATAGGTACAAACAATAGGTAATCAAAGCAATAAGGCCATAATCAAGGAACATGGTTTTCCTCCCGATGACATTGTAAAATAAATGCACATTTGAAGGAAAATATAGCTTTAAACCATATGTACAACATGCTCAAAGGTGTTTAGGATCTGTGTAACTTGCCTTGCTACTCTGTGAAAGCTTCGGAACCCTCCTCGTAAAATCCTGACTCTTTCGAAACGTCAATGGCTAAAGACAATAAACAAAAACAAGAAAAACAGTACATAAGCACAAATCAATAGTATAATATTATATTTTTAATGGGTAGATCTTGATTTTTAAAGAATTATGCAAGTTGAATCACCCCAAACGGAGTTAGGATGAATTAGTTATCAATTTCTAAAGTCTACATCATATTTCATGTGTTAAAGAAATTATTAATCGATTTATAACATCAGCTCTAAGGAGAGAGAGGGTGAGCCAGCGGCTGACATACAGGTCCCACCAGACAGAGAGAGGAAGGAGGACGGTGCACCGTGGACCGGGCGCACCGAGGGGCTGGATGAGGGTGGGCGGTTAGGATTAGACTAGGGGTTAGATCGGACGGCTAGGATTTGATCAAGGCGATCTGACGGCTGAGATTGAACCCGGCCGATTGGATCCCTTAGGAGGCTGACTGGGTAGACACGTCGGACAGAGGGGCTAAGGTGGTGCTAGCATGGCGATGACGTGGCTGCCACGTAGGCAGACTGGCGGCGGTGGCACGGGATCTATTGGTCAACGGTGAACGGCGGTGTGGCGAGGGACGGCGAATGGCGGCGCGGCATCAGAGGGTAGAGGGGATCACGGTGATGCTTACTGAGGCAAGAACGGCGACTGGAAATGGCTGGCGGCGAGCTCCAAGCGGCAGCAAGCTTTGGGTTGTCAGTGACGACGGCGCTCCAGCGGTCCTCGGCGACAAGGAAAGGGTGGCCGGGGGTCTCCTTGCTCCTGCGGTTCGGTGACGATGACGAACATCGGTGACGGCTGGAATGGCGGGGAGCGGTGACCGAACTATGGCGGCGCAACGACGAAGCTTAGAACTTGTGGGCAATGGTAAAAAAGGGCATGGTGAGGGTGGCTAGGGTTAGGGTTTGGCGGCGGTGGTCTCGGGCTAGCTATTTATAGCCCGGGGAGGAGGAATCCACCCCGGATACGACGGGATTGCGGTGGCGCAATCCTAACAGGCGGCGGCGCTTATCCGAGCTCGAGTCCACGTCAAACTTGAGGGTTTTCGGCCCGATTCTTGAGGGGTTCGGTGGAGGAGGTTAAGGGAGAGATTTTTCCTCAACCAATTGGAGAAAAACGCGATCGATTAGATCGGATTTCACAGGATTTAGGCGGTGGCCAAGTCGAAGAGGAACATGACTCTGTCTCGAACTCGGGGACGAAGCTGACATGTGGGCTGACTGGCTAGCTAGGCCGGGCGCGAGCGCAGGGAAGAGAGAGAGCAGAGGCAGGCCGGCTGGAGAGGGAACAGGAACGGGCCAAAATCGGCCCAACAGCCGAGAAAAGGATTTCTAAGGATTTTCCATTTAAATAATTGCTGAAATGCTCTTTCATTTATTAAAAATACTTCCTTTAATTAATTCCCAGAAAATTCTAGGAGCTAAAGGATTAAGCATAGTATTTTATAAAATTTTATCTGGGCCCAGTTTCTATTGAAAATTTTCACTGTTTTTTTTATTATTTCACTCCCTAGACTTTTAAATAAATTCTAAAAATTCATTTTCTCCGAATTTAATTATTTAGGGTATTTTAGGGTGTGACACAAAATGGATACAAATATATGGATGTACTATCGGAGTAAATATTTTATAATTTACACATTTATTCTAATATACAATAAATGATCCAAGTTCTAAAATTTGACCGAATCTTGTTCTAAATATCAAGTGGATCCAATATAATTTTAAATGCTCGAAATGAGGCCTTGAAAGTTCCAAACGCCCCTGTGGTTGCAATTTGAAAATGATGCTTTTGACAAAGGCATGTGTATTTAAGTAATGATTTGCTTAAATATCATGTTATTTTCTGGCTCCGGAATCTGCAACCAAAAGTGATTCATTCGTTAGTTTGCAATTTCGCAGATGACGAGGAATGTAGTACATTCATGTTAGTGCTTATGACCAAAATTTTTTTTTCAAAAAATACCTAGTGTCAACCCTTTTTAAATTGGAGAATAGATTTGGTTGGATGGATACTTTGGCATCTATGGTTTCTATTGTTGTATGGAGTATGACCAGTAATATTAAAACAATAAACTTTGCAAAACTATAGATACTTTGACCAAACTGTACCCTAAAGCTATAGATTCAACATCAAATTTATCATGACACTGTACATTTAAGACAGAGTATTGCAAAACAACATATTTAATGTTAAATATATCACAAAACAATAGATTTAAGAGTTTTAATCCCTAGCACTACCATTATAATGGAGTTATAAACGTTGCAGTTTTGTGATTAAATAGAAGCTGAACATGTAGTTTTGGAATAATTTTATCACTAAATCTATAGTTTTGCGATACTCCATCTTAAATCTGTAGTTCCGTGATAAATTTAGTGCTAAATTTATAATTTTGTGATAGACCATCTTAAATGTATAGTTTATAATAATTTGATTAAATTATTTGTAGTTTTGTGAAATTTACTTTATTGAAAAATTTGACTAATCTTATTCTAGATGTGAAATATTTATCAGCCGAGCAGAGTGAGGCGAGGAAGAAGACGGAAAGGGGATTAACTTATCCCCTCACCCGGCGCTGACATGTGGGCCTGCCCTTTTAATTCTCTGTTAAAAAACTAATAACCCCCTTAATCGTTCCTATGACATGTGGGCCCTAGTCAGTTAAGAAAAAGCTTTTTAAAACCTTTTTACCCAAATGAGTCACTGACGTAAGGGCCCTTCCTGGCTTATGAGGATTTATCCTCATCCCAACAGGCCCCGGGGCCCACATGTCAGTGGCACAAGTGGAGTAGAATTGGTCTCCTGGGTTTTCTAGCTAGTGGCCCCAACTGTCAGTGAGAGAAAAATATTTTTCTTAAGGAAAATAATGCTGCCAGTAAATACAAAATACTCCAACAATGCCTTTTGACATTTAATTTGATTTAATTCAAATTTGAAACTTTGAAAGCTAATATCTCCTTCATACTAAGTCCAAATCAAGTGAAACTTTCACCAAAATTTATCTAACATCAAGATCTATCCAATGGCATTGGTTAGATATTTTCCCTTTTTCTTTATATTTATTCCTTATTTATTAGTGTTTAGAACATGAATTTTGATTAGCCGTTTCATCCAACTAGGCTACGTTTGCGATGACGAGCCCCTTGACGCATAGGAGGAAGTTGTCATAGCTGAGCAAGGCAAGTCACCATGCCCTCCTCCTTGAGCATATTGTACCTAATGCGAAATTGTTTTATTTACAAATAAATTGCATGCTATGTTAAATTGCGTACCTAAATTCTGTTTAATCCTCTATTTGATTTTGACGCCCTGCACCTTGATGCCGTATGCTACTTATATATTTGAGTCATTCATTGACGATGCTTAGTGTTGCTTCCTAGATTTCTTGCCTACATGAAATATTGATCGGGATGGGGACGATCGTTCCGGGTAGGGAGCGATTGTCATTTTATGCAAGTGGAGACATAAAATGCCGCTTGCGAGACACAGGAAAAAACTGTTTGTGAAAACCAAAATTAAGGCACAGAACCATTTTCGATCGGGGCGGCATGGATTGATTTGGGTGGTTCCCGGAAAAGGCTAGCACCGACCCTGGTCAGTTAAGGACTGAGTCAAGAAAACGGGCAAGAAACGAACAGAGTACGACCACATTTCTCATATGGGCATATACCTAGCGGATTAGGTGATTCTAGTGGGGTAGCACCCCAGTCATGGCCGGTTCTGATCACGGTGTTGTGTTGTGGTGAAGAAGAAAAAGGATAGAGGGTAGGTTAATTGACATGTCGAATAAAATATATATTTGCTTCCCTTTCCTTGATACCTCTGGGTCCAAGACTCCTCACACCACTGGTAAGGTGGGATTGGAGTGCTAGGGGGTGCATGTGGGTACATAGTCTCTAGAGCAAGTGCCGCAATGCTAGAAGATCCGAAAAACTAGGCTATGGCAAGTCTCATGCGTTGGGTGCGCCATGGATTGCGGGTAAAACGTATATCCACTACAGTGTGAGTAAAACCAATCTATTCGAATAGTCGTGCTCACGGTTAAAGGAGCACCGGGACTTGTATTAGTCTTGACTAGACTCGAAATCTTCAATTTTGGTTAGGTAGGGATATGGACGAATCTGGGAACTCTCTTGGAATGCGAGAAAATGGAAACAGATGATGATTGCAGAAATAGGCATGAGGTTAAACTACTCAACCAATGGTGAAAGTATTTAGTAAAATGGCTAGGTATAGGTTTGTGAAATCTTTTGTGAAAATTGGCTTTGAGCAAATAAACCTATGCCTCCCTTGAACCTTGTGAGCATATATTCACGTTGAGCGGTGGCTTGCGAGTACTCTAAGTACTCACTATTGCTTAATCCCCCTTTTTAGAAATAGACGCCGAAGGCGAATTGTACGAGCACAATCCGGAGGAGGAACCAAAGGAGGCACCATAGGACCTAGGTTGCTAGTCGAGTGCCTGTGGACGAACGTAGGGCCGCTGCCACTTATGCTTCCGCTATCGTACCATACCTCTTTTGCTAGTTTACCGCAAGACTGATATGAGTAGGTATGATGTGAACAACTAGAAACAAATTGCTATGAACATAGATATGACATACAAGTCTTATGGCTGCTATGCATATTGTATTGTGTGTAAACCAGAGAACTTCGAAACTCATGACAGATACATATATCTTGCATACATGTTGTTCTCTTTGTTTAGTGCAATTTTAGATTACCAAAAGCCGAGAACAGCTTTTCTTGAAGAAAGGGAGGATGATGCGGATATACCAAGTTTTTGGACATTCTGATATGCATGCGAATCAAACTATAAGGTGAATTCGTTTCTCTCTAAATCTATATGTGGAATACGTCAGAATTTTATGCTACATAATATTTGTCACTGCATTATTTTTAGATGTGAGAGAAGTGAACAATTGAAATGCACAAACATACGGGCCAAGCAAGAGGTGAGGGAGGTAGCGGCATGCATGGAAAAGATCGATTGTTATTCGATTTATGAAGTTCATGGTAAATTCTGGTTTGACTTGAAGACTTTTGTCATACATGGCTTACATACATGGAAAACTTGTCAAGTGTACTTTTCAAGGGAACAAACGGCACGTGATTCAGAGTTTTCTATACTAAGTTACGTCAATTAGAAGACTCGCTCCATGGGCAGACCGGGTGACGCGCGGGCAGCAGCATTAATGATGATCGTGGGCTTTGCACGACTTGTTTCGACGGGGTTATACTATCCAAAGGCCCATCTAGGGTTGGCAAGGTGTCACAGCCCTAGATTTAATTTCAGGTAATTAGTGTTATGCCCTACTGTCATTAGAATGCAATTTAAAATTTTGCATTGTCACTTCATGCAAGTTAAAGTTTGCAATATTTAAACCCTCATTAATTAAACCCTAAATCGACAAAAACAAAACACTACTAAAAGTGCATCAAATTGAACAGAAGTGTATATGGGAGATAATTTATGCAAATACTAGATTATTTATCATGAATTAATATAATTTTTCTAGAATTTAATTCATTAGTTTGGACCCATTAAATATTCCAACAAATTTCAGCCAGGGTCCTTTTCTTTGACATATGCATTTGTATAGTCTAAGGATTTTCTAAAAATGATTGGTTCAACATAAAATCATGGAAAAATTCCTGTAAACACTATCCCACATAATTGATCCACTGTAAATTTTACATGATTTTATCACTTTCATAGCCACCCCAATAAAATCTTCCAAATCAGCAAAACTAGAAGACTAGTTAAAATAAATTGCTTAGCTCTTATTTTTCACCAAATAAAATTAATAGCTATTCAAGCAATGCCTTTCAACCAAAATGTGTACCAAAATTTATCCTACAACCAGAGAATTTGGCTTAATTTAATTCTCAAAGAAACTACATAAAATGATAGGAACAAGGCACTAGGAAATAATAGAACTGCAGAAAACTGTGTTGCTAAGCCTATTTCATCTTTTTGCCACATTAAAGATATAAGGCCTCTAGCTTTGAAACTTGGCAGTTTGGTAGAACATATATTCACCTACAACCATAAATTTCTCCAACCCCAGAAACCCTCAGCAGCTCGGTGGAATCTCCAGTGCAAAACAGCTCACAAACACAGCTTCCTAGACTTAGCCAAATCCTCGAGATTCTCTGTTTTCTCACTTCCAAGTGGGGCCCACTGACTCCCAGGACCCACCTGCTAGTCAGAGACACCGCCCAAGCTTAGGACATGCCCAGGAACGCTGCCACGCTTCTCCCCACGCGTTGGCATCCAACCGAGACACCACAGCCGACCTCTCCACGTCAACTTCCTCCATTTGACTGGCCACCTCGCCATTAGCATCCTCTCCTCGGCTTAATCGCGTTCTCAAGTGAAACCACAAGTTTTCGCCTCGGAATAGCCGGCAACAGCGTCGTCTTCCCTGACGCCGGTGACTGTTCGTTCCAACCCGATTCAACTCTAGTGAGCGCTGTCCTTCACTAACGACAGGAACATGATCACCATCCCCTAACCGATCCATTTTTGTACTAGGCTGCCCTAGGATTCGCTGGCCGAGATTGCCGCCGTGCACTGCCTCCATCCTGCAGAGCACCGCCGTGACGTCGCCGCCAAGCCGGCGAGCTCCGGCAATCCCAGCCCGAAGCACCTCGCCGCCAGCATCGCCTTGATCCCATGAGACTCTAGCCTGCACCAATTGAACTACAACACAGTGGCCCAGGAGATCGATGCCGTCTTCATTCCCTCCGGTCAAGTCACCGCCGCCTTTGATTCATCCTCTCTGGTTAGCCTCCATTCGATTCCTCGCACTAAGACCATCTCTAAGAGGTCTCTAACCTTTTCGGCACCTCAGCTTCGTCGCAGTACCCTGGGAGAAGGCCGACGATGTGGTCCCGAAGGATTTCGCCGCCGCCGGATTGCGTTCGCCGTAGCTGTTGCTGTTCCAGCTTCACTTGGACCAACGTAACCCTCGGGGAGCTTTCTGGTACCCCTTAGACACATAAGCATGCTTTGGTTTGGCCAAAAACCGACTGTAGCTCGATTTGCCTCGTCGACCCGAAAAGTCTCTCTGCCTGCGCCGCCGCTGTGCCTAGCTCCGAGCACCGTCGGCAATGAGACCACCACCGATAGTTTCGCCTTGGTCTCCTTTGTCTTTCTTCTGTTGGCCGCCACCCGAGCCGAGCCGCCGTTCGCCGTCACCGCCGCCGAGAAGCTCACCACCTCCGCTCTGACTGCGCCTCCCCTGCTCTGTCTCACTGACGTGTGGGCCGGGCTGAGGAAAAATAAGAAAAAGAGAAGAAAAGATGAACTGAATTATTTTCCAACAGAAAAATGGTCAAACTTTGAAAATCCATAACTATTTCATTTTAACTCCTTTTTGAGTGAAACCAATTTTGTTAGTTCTGTAAATTTGTAAACTTTAATACTGTGAAATAAAATAGGACCACTTCTATATAGAAAATATCTATAAAATAATATGAAGCAAAAGTAACTTATTTTATGCCTAGGAACTTGGAATATTTCTAGGAAATCCTTTATAACTCCTTTTGAGGTGAACCAAATTTCTATGGATTCATAAAAATGTTCTCTTTAATGTTGCAAAATAAAAAGTGAGAACTTCTGTGTAGGATTTTTCTCTAAAGATGGAAATATCTATTATATACCTCTTTATAACCTGGAAGTTTATAAATTTCTAGAAAATTCATCCTAACTTCTAAAAATATGAAACCACTTTTGTTTAACTCAAAAAATTATAACCCTTGCTGTGGATCAATTGTTTTTTTTGACAAAACTACCTCCCAAAATAGACCTAAGTAATTTCTAACCCTTCTTTTTTGACAAACTTGAGAAATTCATATCTAAATCTTCTTTTAAATCAAATTTCAGTGAACCAAGTTTTGTTGGAACCAGTAGGCTATGCTCTGTTATATAAAAATACATGCCTTCTTGAAATCTTATCAGAAAATGTCAGTCAAATATAACAACTTCAGTTTACAATATAAATAATTACAAAACTGCCACTTTCAGCCTTTTTATCTTGTTATTTTTGTATCTCCTAAACCATAAAAGATTTTGGAATGATTGTTTCACTAAAATTCACTTTAGAATGTGGCCTACCTACTGTATTTATTGCATAATCAATTGATCATTTTGCATAGACATCTTTAATTGATTCTTATTTGCATATTCGCCTTTTATCGGTAGATTCAGACAATTCGGAATACGAGGAGAAAGAACCTGAAGTTGAGTGTGAACCATCACAGCAGCAAGGCAAGCATCTAAGCATGTTGAACCTATGTCTTCAATAAATTGATTTGTTTATGAAAACAATATCTATATGCATGTTCAGTCCTTTTAAAATGGGAAAAACGGGTAGAGTCAATATTGCCCCATTTGTATGCATTTCCATTCCTTGGTTATTGATTCCATGTTTTTACCTTGTCACCCCTGGTTAAGGACTTTGGGATACTTTTATTTTATCGAATGCTTAGCCATGCTTATTTCTAGACTTGAAAAATCCGATAGATGGAGCTATCGGTTCAAAACTAGTTTAATACGAATGGATGGGTTAAAATCTGAGAAGAATAACTTCTGATTCATAATTAAGAATATTTTTGACTTGGACGGATGATAGGGTGATGACGGGATGGTGTTTCCCCGATGCATTTAGCTCCGTCTGGGTCGTTAAGGACCGAACATATTGACGTCTATTCAAGCACCCTACATACTTGCACACGCCGGGAATGGGACGGCTTAACTTAGTAGCACGGGAGGCTATGGCCATCTATGCCCGTCCGTCAGTCGTGAGGATGGTCTTTCCTTTGGAGGGCCTCATGAGCGCCTGGTTTTAGCCGGAGGTGCCTCCCACGACGGTGAGCCCGCCTTAGTCACCGGTGTGTGTGGCTAAGTCGTCGGGGGCCCAGACGTGGTTTAGGTGGTTGGAGCTAAGCGTGGGAAAGGTTTTGTTGTGACCTCTAGTCCGCACTCAATGTGTAGAGTGTGGGTACCGACGGGTACGGATCAAACTAGAGTGTAGCCGTTTGGCTTCTATCACATCGTGTGGGTAAAGATGTACATCTCTGATTAGAGTAAGAACTATTCGAATAGCCGTATCCACGGTTACAGGATGACCGCTTAATGTGTTAGTCAATCTATGTTAGCATCCAACTTGGGTTATGTGGTTATATCATGACTTAGGATAGTCATGGATGGATGGGTTTATATAAGAGGCTTTGATGATAAATATGGCTTGGTTTTAGCCATGAAAGATGGTATGCTTGTGTAGCATATTTATTTGGGCAATGGTGGCCCATTGTTGATGTTAGAGCATGGGATTGTGCTCATTTTCACCTCTTTTTCAGAACATATTACCTCCTGTCATAAATTTCAGATTGCTATTCTTTCGCAAATGCTTATAGTTTCAAAGTATTATTTTTCTCAATAAACTTATCTTTATGCAAAATCAGATCAACATAGCCATATTCCTTGATGTAGAGACCAACATTACTCCTTTGTACTATTAATATTGTATAAGTCTAGCTGAGTACCATTCGTACACACGCTGCATATTTTTCAGGTGAGGATAGCGACGACGTTGATGTGGTCTACTATTATCCCGCCGAGGGTGGCGAGGATAATGTGTAGTTGGAGTTAAGCTCTACCCTAGTCGGTTGCCTTGTGGGGTTTGGTATGGCACCACTGGTTTTATCTTTTATGTTTACATTTCCGCTGCTATCTTTTGTGCTACTCTGAGATGAATTAGGGTGTGTGAACCCTTTATGTAATATATATATATATATATATATATATATATATATATATATATATATATAACCCTGCTGCTCTTTTATCCATGTTTTAGAGTACTTGTGATGTTTATCAATTGCTAAGATGAACGTGTGGGACTAGAGCTTTCCTGGGGTAGTCACACACTAGTAAGAATTTAGAAATGATGAGATGTATGGATATTGATTTAACCGTAGACCATGTCCCCAGAAGTGTGTATCGTGTTTGGTCGCCACCTTCGTGTGGTTTGACGGGCACACTTCGCCGTTTCGGACTGGTGAATTAACTCTCCAAATATCTCCTTATTTCTAAATTCGGCGCTTTGAATTTGTATTATGAATAGGTAAATATTATGGCAAGGCTGCGATGAGGATGGATGGTTACTGCGCTTATTTGGTTTTGATTCGAGATCCCATCCATCTAGATAATTCGCGTTGTCATAGTAATTACTCTCCATAATGCACTTCCGGGGTGTCCACACAAGGACTCCATCTATAAATTCCCCATGGATTCAAGTCTTCCAAAACAAGGAGTTTGAAGATAAGAAGGAAAAGACCCAGATTCGGTTTGGCTGTCAAAGCAACCTATACTAAAACAGCCCAAACGCCCTCGTCCGAAGTCCGTTTTGGACGTGTGAGTACTTGTGCGAAAGCTAACTTTATGGCCCACATGATGGATAGGGTCCAAGATACTAGTTCCTTTTGGTTTCACCGCAAATGCCAAAACAATCCATCGGCAGTCCTGATAGGTTTCCATATTTGTTGGATATTATTCCTAGTTAGTTTCTAACATATGTAATGGCTATATAAGCCTTTGTAAAAGACCCAGGAGGGTAGACCACATTTAATATACACATATTTTTATAGCAATATTGTTCTTGTTCTTCTCCTAGGGTTTGTGCCGTCGCCACCAAACTAGAGAGGGGAATTGGGAGTTTCTGTCGTCGATTATTCTTGCTTTTCCTTTTAGGGAATTGTGGGAGCAATAGATCCACTTTTGCGTGGTGAACACATGGACTGGTGATGCCTGTGTTGGTGGTGCTCATGACAATTAAAGATTGGATTGCGAGCTATCTTTGCGAAGCATTAACCGTACTAACCATAAGTCAGAATGGGTAATGGCTGGACTGTAAATGTGGCGTGTTCAACAGGAGTCACCAGGGTGTGTTTGTGGCATCCATAAGTCCACAGATAGCAGTCATAAGTCCATGGGTTTGGGTGTTGAGCCGTCTCCCTACCTAGATACTTGATCACCCCTACCGGAGATAGGTGGCTTAGCGGGTGGCTCTTCTGTTGGACGTGTTACATGAAAGGTCTCGTCATGGTTTCCCCCTTTGTAGTACCATGGTGGTATTTCGGGGCACGGTAACATGTGTGGAATCGTGTCTTGTGGGTAAATTTGTAAACCTTTGGCCAGAGTAAAACTGTTCGAATAGTTGTGCCCGCGGTTATGGGCAGCTGAGCAATGTTTTTCGTGATTAGTCTCACACTACTCATTAAAGGTAATAATGTGATAATTGATGGTAACTTGATAGATCCAGGTTTGGGTGGTTTGGGCCTGAACTGCATTGGTGTGCTGTTCGGCGATTGGTTGAATGTTGATAATAACTAAATTACACTATTTTTGCAATGTTTTTAAATTCAAATGTTTTAAATGCTGTTTATGCAAAAGAGCCATATTATGCCTTCCTTGGTATCCTTGTTGTATTATGTTGCATTCCTGTGTGGCTTATTAAGTACGGTGGGTGGTACTCAGTCTTACATATTTACTATCATTAGAGGGAAGATTTGTGAGGAAGGAGAAGGACTTTGTGTTTGGCTTATACCCCAGTTGAGCTGTCTGTGGGTTTGGTGCTAATGCTTCATTAAGTCATTGTTCCGTTGTGGTTTTCTTCCGTGTGAGGACTAAGTGCTTCTTTTGTAAGTATTTATGTTATTTCATTTTGGTTATGTTTATCAAATTATCGATTTGTGTACCTCGGCTGATTCCTGGACGAGGGTTTAATACACAAATTAGCTTTGGAAATTTATAGTGAATTTCCAAGCATGATAGCTCGGGGAAACGGATCTAGGATATCCAGTTTCCAGATGACAAAAGGCCAGGAAAGCGGGATGGTTTGGAGAGCCTGAGCTGGATGGTGAACCTGCTTTGCGTGGAATTGATACACCTTGTAGCGGCAAACCAGCTCAGACGTGTCCTGGAGAGCTGTCGGCTAGTAGAAGCCCTGCCGAAAGGCTTTCCCGACCAGTGCGCGAAATGATGCATGGCTACTGCACTCGCCCTCGTGGACATCAGCGAGGAGCTCACTGCCTTATTCCCGTGTGATGCACTCCCGAACAACCGTGTGGCTGAGTTCGAACCACATCGTTAGAGGTCCCCATCCAGCGAAATGTAA
Source organism: Oryza meyeriana var. granulata (assembly GCA_003991445.1). Lineage (NCBI taxonomy): Eukaryota > Viridiplantae > Streptophyta > Magnoliopsida > Poales > Poaceae > Oryza > Oryza meyeriana. The sequence continues at coordinate 224,618 of RYFJ01002336.1, forward strand.
CGCTTTGACTGGCGTGCGATCCTCTCTGCAGCGGCATCATCGTCAGGAAGAGTATTTTTTTAGGTACCCTTGGATCTCGTCAATCCATGAGGGTTACTGAGAACTCCTAGGAAGCGCGGGGTGCTCGGCAGATGGTGGCTCCTTGACGGGTTCCCCCACTGAAGGGGTCACCTAGGCGCGGGGCTTACCCTTCGTCTTGGTAGGCAGCCGAGACGGATGGCCGTGTGAGCCTTTCTTCAAAGGTTCCAGCCGGGACTGGAGCGCGTGATGGCGCCGGCCATGAGAACTCGTCAGCAAGCATATTGTCATGACAGGGCACGTGCTACAGTATCACCCCTGAAAATTGCTTATATTAAAAATTATTATGGGTAAATGGAAATACAAGAAAGCACTAAAATTTGTTTGTGGAAGTGTTTGAATAAAATTCTAAATTTTCAATATTAAAAATTCAAAGATAAAATTTTAATTAATGCTTGGCATGCTTTTATATTCCATAGGGTTTTGGTTGGAATATTTTAAGCATTCAACTATTTATAATAGTGCACTTTATTTTTGTTTCATGGTGGTTTTTGCTTCTGGTAATTTCTCCATGGTTTAATAAACTCTCTAAAAATTTCTCGGATTTTTTGGAGCTCTAGAATTAATTTTAATATTATAAAGAACACTTCAGCAATTAATTAAATGGAAAATAAATTCCACATTATTTTTCCTGTTTCGGGTCGTTCCTACTCCAATCCTTTGGTATGTCTCTTTTCAACTCGAACTTTGGTTCCCCTCCTCTCTAAATGCCTTGTGTCGCGAAGCTCGCATCTCGAATTCCTATTCCCTTGGAAAAGTCCGACACCGGAAAATCCCTCAAAATCCAGAATTTGGAGTTCTCGGATATATTCAATTTAGAAACCCTAAAATCTCCCATTTTTCCTTGCACCAAATTCCCAGATAGTCCAAACACCTTTTCTCCATAAATACCCTCAAATTCCCGACCCCCATAAAATATTCTCCAATTTCCAAGTCCAGAATATTCCCAATACTCAGAATATCCCAAATCCTCTGATTTTACCAATTTCCACAAATTATTCTCGGATATCCAATCCCTTTTTAAAATACCCATTACATTCTAATTAAATTCTCCTTTGTTCTCGCAGAGTCCAATTTCCGAGGAAATAAATTGAAATTCTTAAATATTCCAATCTTCTAATCTCCATAAAATATTCTCATTTTCCCGATTCCAAAATGTCCTGATATTCCAATATTCTCGAAATATTTCAATATTTCAAATGCTTCGCTAATCTGGTTATTTCCTGAAGTTTCTTGAAATTCCAAATTTTCCAATTCAGGAACTTTCCAAAAAACCCCTTCCGTTTCCTCCTTTTTTCCTTTTCCTTTTTATCTTTTTCACTCCTTCTTCCTTTTCTTTTTTCTCTCCCTTCTTCTTCCTCCCTCCTGCTTTCTCTCCTTCGGCGCCTATCCGAGGCCGAGCCGCCTCGGCCCATCCCCGCCGCCCTCACCCACCACCGCCTGGCCCATCCCCACCGCCTGCGCCGCCGTCTCGCGCCGCCTCTCGAGCAACTGCTGCCGCCGAAATCGGCCTTGTGCCACCATCTGCCGCATGCCCTAGCTCCTCTCCTCCCTACTATAAATAGCCACCTCCTCTCCTTCCTGAAGCCCTAGCTGCACCACTGCCCCCTTCCCCGTGGCCTAATCTCCTTGTGCCACCGTCGCTGCTTGTCCAACCTCAATTGCTGTTCAGAATCGACACTGGCGTCACCTTTGCATCCTTCGCCCGATGCCGGTGAGCCGAGACCACCACTCACCGCCATCTTCTTCTTTTTCCCCTCCCCCTCTCGTCGGTGCCTCCGTTCCCTCTTCGGCGCATCGCCCATTTGGCGTCGGGCGTCGTCGCCATCACGCCATCTTGGATGCTGTTGGGACCTGCAGGCATCCCTGTTTCCCCCTCTTGTGCCGCCGTCGGTCGTGCCGACGTTCTGGCGCCCTCGGTTGCCGTCGAACACCTGCCGCGCCACGCCATGGACGGGCGCACGAGCTTGCCACGCTCGGGACATGGTCATGTGGGCCCCATCGGCAGCCTCCTCTCTCTCTATGACGCATGGGCCTGATGAATAGTAATCCAAGCCATTTTGACCATCCAATCCTTTAGATCTACCCACAGCCACTCGATCTTCATAAAACCCTAGATCCATCCACAGCCGTTCGATCCATCTAGATTTAATCCAAGCCATCCAATCTTTATAAACCCCAAACAGATCTTGTCCGTCCGATTCCCCCCGAGATCAATCCTAGTTGTCGGATCTTCATTAATTGATCTGTGGCCATGTCAGCCCTAGTAATTGAGTCAGCTGCCACCTCAGCTGCCAGCTTATCTACTCTGCCCACGTGTCGTCCATGTGGCAACCACATCACCAGCCAGTTCATCACTCCTCTACCTCGGTTTATGTCGATGTTTTGTATCGGTAATGATTATATCGGGCTACTCGTGAGACCTAAACTTGATGGATTGCAAAGGAACACGAAATAATTTATCCTGGTTCAGGCTCTCAAGATGAGGTAATACCCTACTTCTAGCTGTGGTGTATTACCTTTGAGGTTTTTCTATTGAGATTCGGTGTCTTTTGCCCCAAGGGGCTCCCTATCCCTCCTTATATACCGGAGAGGTAAGGTTACATGATAGGAATCCTAGTCGGACTCCAACCAAGGGATTTCCTTCTAAAAATACAACGTACCCGACTAGTACTATATCTCTTTCCTTATCATACAAGGTGTCGATGTTTTACACCGGCAATAAATATATGGGGCTAGTCGGCGGATGGAAACTCGGTGGATTGCAAAGGAACACAGAGAGATTTTATACTGGTTCAGGCCCTCGATGTGAGGTAATACCCTACGTCCAGTTTATATGTATTCCTTTGAGGAATTATGGTGGCGATTCTGATGAACCGTATGGCCGTGTGCTTCTATGAGCTCTTCTGCCCTCATGGGGCGCCCTGCCTCCCCTTATATGCTGGGGGACAAGGTTACAAGGTAGGAGTCCCCATCGGATTACGACTAGGAGATCTCCCCTTAGAGATATAACATACCCGACTAGGACTGTATATTCCTTTCTATACAAGGCGAAGTCTGCCGAATCTAGCTATATCTCTAATTACAAGGCTAGGCCCATCCTCTATCCGAGTGGCCCATATGCTTGTCATGAGGTACCCGGGGCCCATGGCACCCACAGTAGCCCCCGAGACCTTCATAGTTGAGTCACAGCTGATGCCGAGTGCTCATCCTCCACGGTGAAGTCTTCCCGAGTGCATTGCTCCCGAGTACTCTTTGTCTGAGTGCTGCTTCTCCCGAGTCCTGCTTCATGTCAGCTGGCAGCGAGGCTATGAAGGTCTCGATGTAGATGTTGGAATAGTGTGCGCCGAATAGGCGCACCTATTAGGTGTAGCCCCCGACTTTGTGCTTAATTGTGAAAACAATTAAACATGAAGTCAAAGATCTTTAACCTTGAAGTCTTTCCCGAGTAGATTACTACTGGTATATGAGACTCTTCGGTATCATGTCAACCGGAATATGATTTATAGTCTTGCCGAGTAGGGAACTACTCGTATGTAGGACTCTTCGACTTCGTGTCAGTCGGAATGTGTGTTTATAGTCTTGCCGAGTAGGATGCTACTCGTATATGGGACTCTTCAGCGTCATGTCAGCTGGAAAGGGGGTGTTTATAGTCTTTCCCGAGTAATATACTACTCGAAAATTCGACTCGTCAGCTTCATGTCAGCTGGAAAAGGTGTTTATAGTCTTTCCCGAGTGGCGTCCCATTCGGAAGTTAGACTCTTCAGCTCGTCAGCTGGAAGAATGTTTATAGTCTTTCCCGAGTAGTATGCTACTCGAAAGTTAGACTCCTCCGCATCATGTCAGCGGGAATGAGAATTTTATAGTCTCTCCCGAGTAGTGTACTACTCGAAAGTTAGACTCATCCGCGTCATGTCAGCGGGAATGAGAATTTTATAGTCTCTCCCGAGTAGTGTACTACTCGAAAGTTAGACTCATCCGCGTCATGTCAGCGGGAATGAGAATTTTATAGTCTCTCCCGAGTAGTGTACTACTCGAAAGTTAGACTCATCCGCGTCATGTCAGCGGGAATGAGAAATTTATAGTCTCTCTCGAGTAGTGTACTACTCGAAAGTTAGACTCTTCAGCGTCATGTCGGCTGGAATAATGTTGCCAATGGCAACTGGTGGCCACGCATGTAGGCCGAGTACCACTGTATGAAAAATAAATCCATTACGTGGTTAGGTGTACTCGAGAGAGATACCTGCATCTCCAATTTTAATGAAGACCAGCTTGTGATCCTTGTAAGGATGTATCCTCGAGACCTGGTGGATAAGACAGATACCCAAACATATATGTTTAGCAATAAGGCTCTCATGAAGCATATCTGTTTACCTCATCGGTTCCTGTGGGTAGCACCAGCGCTATAATTTCAACTCAGCCTGCGGGCGGCCCACATGGAGCATGCTACTGTAGGAACTCATATCTTGGTGGCTGCTACCAAATAAGCCGGCCTGAGCCGACCTATCCAGCATAGCTCTATAGAAGTATCATCCATCGCATGTCAGGATGAGTTTTTTGGTGTTGATAACCGCAATCAGCCAGAGAAATTCTTGTTCGCAAGCCTTTCCGACTTACATTCTGGATGCAAACTGGTTGCCACGTAAGCCTGAGTGGGTATAATGCAGGATCTGCTTGCCCTCCTCAGGTGTGACGCAGTGCATGAGAACTCCAGATGCACTTTGACGATGTAAGTCTTCTCTGACTTGGGTAAAGCCGAACAAGGTACCCGAACCTTGCATTAGCAGAGGGTTCGGCTGGCGACCCTCATGGGGCGTACCCTATCCAACAGAGTTATAGCCAAGCTAGGCACCCGAACCTTGCATTAGCATAGGATTCGGCTGGCGACCCTCATGGGGCGTACCCAACCTAACAGAACCGTGACCAAATAAGGTACCCGAACCTAGCATTAGCGTAGGATTCGGCTGGCGACCCTCATGGGGCGTACCCTACTTAGCCGAGTGGTATACAGCCCCGACTGGCGCCGGGGGCCGATTGTTGGCTCGCACGGAGCGTAGTCGGGGAAGATGATGTCCCAACTGGCGCAAGTACTCGGTGAGTAGCCCTCATGGAGCATCCCGAGTGTATTTTGGCAGACTTGTCCAGCCCCCGAGCGTAGGAGATGAGCTCGCAGCCCTGAGTTCCTATCACGCGTATCCGGAGCTGGGCCTGCAATATAAAAATATCGGATGAGTAGCATCTGATGATGGAAATAATCACCCGAATAAAATGTATTTTACAATGTATGAAACTACGTGTTCTTCCTCTTTTTGATATTAATTTCCTCGAGTAGTTGACCCCTTACGTTTAAGCACTCTGCCCGACTAGTCATAGCCCCGTAGCGTCGGGAGTTGGCTCATGGCTCTTTCCCAGGCACGCGTTTTGGGTGACTTGAGTTCGTCTTACATGGAGCAGAGTTTCACGGATCGAGATTTATGCTACTCGAGTACTTTTGTAATCATTTAAGAGCAAAAACGGAAAAAAGTAAATGCGCAGCTTGTACACCTATTAGGTGTAAGCGGCTGTGGCACTATCAAGGCCGAGTGAGGAGATGTTTATCAGAAAGCGACTTAGCTGTTCGGTATTTGGGAGTGGGGATGCCATCCTCGTGTTTGAGCTTGTGAGCCCCCGAGCATGTCACTTGTTGTTCTGATAATCCTCAGTTGTTGAAGGTCGAAGGCGGTTGTGACCGACTGCCACAATAGAGCCGTCTGACTTGCGTTTGCGATTCCCAGCTTTAGTCGGGACCGCGTCATCGGTGTCGTCCCGCTTCTTCTGTCAGGGTGACTTGTTATCATCGAGGGCCTCGGCAACAGCGTGGGCCGAGTCGGCGTACTTGTTTGCCATGTCGAATAGGGCCTTGACAGAGTTGGGAGGCTTCCGCGTGAATTTGTCGATGAACGAGGTGTCTCTGACTCCTTTTCGAAAGGCTGCGATGATGACCTCGTCCTTGATCTTCGGGATTGAGTTCCTCCTCTCAGAAAACCTCTTGATGAAGTCACGAAGAGACTCGTTCTTCCTTTGGCGCAACTGATATAGGTCGTACTCGGAAGATGGCCTCTCGTATGTTCCCTGGAAGTTGGTGATGAATCGTTCCCGGAGTTCTCCCCAAGAGCCGATTGATCGCTTTGGGAGTCCTGTTAGCCATGTCCTCGCTGAGTCGGCTAAAGCGACTGGGAGGTAGTTAGCCATGACTTTGTGATTTCCTCCAGCTGCTCGGATCGCCAGAGTGTAGACCGTGAGCCAGGACTCAGGATTGGTCTTGCCGTCATATTTGTCGATGCCTGTAGGCTTGAAACCCGGCGGCCAGTCGACCTGTTGTAGCTCCTGGGTGAAGGCTGGTATGCCTCCGTCTTCATGTGGACTCCGACCCCGACTACGGCGGCGAAACCGCTCGTGGTGGAGGCCGAAATGCTCGTTCTCATCTTCCAGTTGGCGTTGCTCGTCTTCTTCTCGTTCGCGGCGCCGAGCATTGGTGTCCTGCCGAAGATCACGCCATAGTTGGCCTCGGAGATCCCGGTTGTCCCGACGGTCACTTCGACGTTGCCGGTTGTTGTTTGGGTTACCGAGTGACGTTTGGCGTGACTCCGTGTGTAGCCGACTAGAGCCGGCCACTCGGCGTCGCTTTGAGGTAGACGAGACTGCCATTGGGGATGCCGACCGGTTGGTCGGTATGAGGGTATCTCCCGACTGTTGGTGCTGCTGACATGTAGCAGCGGTAAGCATGGCTTTTATCCTTGCGATCGTCGGGGTGGCCCGGTGATCAGGCCCAAGTTGGAGCGTGTCCAATAGGGTTGCGGCGGCCACGATGTTCTGTTGTGGCGTGACGAAGACGTCGTGGTCGCCGACTTTTGTTTGGAGGGTTTGTTGCTGAGCGGTTCGCCCAGCCCTGCGTAGGCCGTCGTTGCGGTCGTTCAGGCGTCTTGCTTCTTCCTCCTGTTGTTCTCGCAGTCGGCAGGCCTCCTCCTCTTGTGGCTCGCGTCGTCGGCATGATTCCTGAATAGGAGTAGAGCCTCTGGATGCCATGAAAATTTCTCGCGGCGGAGTGAAGCTTGCCGAGCTGGTATCCGACTTGGAGTCGGAATCCGACTGGGAGTCGTAGTCCGACTGAGAGTCGTAGTCGGAATAGTTGATGGGGGCGATTACAACTCCGACCTCCCTAGATCCGATCTCGAGCGGCTCGGGGCCGTATCCGAGTCGAACTCCAGAGGATCGGGTTTGCCACGTCGGATGTAGATTGTAGATATCCGCGGCGTCGCCGAGTCCGAACGGGAAATTGACGACCTCTTCCTTTTTTGGCCCAATCTCGGCCGGCTCAAAACCGAGTCCGAGTCGAACACCGAAAGAAAGAGTTGTCCCTGGACTCAGGCATATTGGAGATCGCCACAGCATGTCGTGAGAGATTGCTGCAGCATCGTGTAGGCCAACTGGCGCGGAGTCGGCTGGTTCCCTGGGAGATCGGATCGAGTCCGAGTCGGCCAAGGTGACATTGCCGATCTGGTCGGCGACGAAGTCGAGGCTTCTGAATGAGATTGCATCTCCGGGGGAGAGTTTGCCGCCGTTGACTTCGGATGCTGGATCCATCGAGCTTGTAGATGTAGATTGCGCCGAAACCCCTACCTGGCGCGCCAACTGTCGATGTTTTACACCGGCAATAAATATATGGGGCTAGTCGGCGGATGGAAACTCGGTGGATTGCAAAGGAACACAGAGAGATTTTATACTGGTTCAGGCCCTCGATGTGAGGTAATACCCTACGTCCAGTTTATATGTATTCCTTTGAGGAATTATGGTGGCGATTCTGATGAACCGTATGGCCGTGTGCTTCTATGAGCTCTTCTGCCCTCATGGGGCGCCCTGCCTCCCCTTATATACTGGGGGACAAGGTTACAAGGTAGGAGTCCCCATCGGATTACGACTAGGAGATCTCCCCTTAGAGATATAACATACCCGACTAGGACTGTATATTCCTTTCTATACAAGGCGAAGTCTGCCGAATCTAGCTATATCTCTAATTACAAGGCTAGGCCCATCCTCTGTCCGAGTGGCCCATATGCTTGTCATGAGGTACCCGGGGCCCATGGCACCCACACAAGGTAATACGCACCGAGCCCTATTGTATCACTAATTGCAGGATTAGGCCCATCCTCTATCCGAGTGGTCACAAAGCTTCCCATGAGATACCCGAGGCTCATGGCCTCCACAGCAATCCCTGAGACCTTCATAGTTGAGTCACAGCTGGTGCCGTGTGCTCATCCTCCTTAGTGAAGATTTCCTAAGTGCCTTGCTCCTGAGTACTCATTGCCCGAGTACCTCTTCTCCAAGTCCCGCTTCATATCAGCTGACAACGAGGCTATGAAGGGCTTCATAGGAAAATATGAATAGTGTGCACCGAATAGGCGCACCTATTAGGTGCAGCCCCGACTTTGTGCTTAATTATGAAACAATTAAACATAAAGTCAAAGATCTTTAACCTTTAAGTCTTCCCCGAGTAGTTTATTTCTTAGAAATTTGACTCTTTAGCATCATATCAGCCGAAATCATTTGTTGCTCAAGGCAACTTGGCCAAGCATGTAGCTAAGTACCACTTTATGGATTTTAACCCATTATGTGGTGAGGTGTACTTGAGAGATACCTACATCCCTAATTTTAATGGAGATCAGCTATTGATCCTTATAAGGATATATCCTCAATATCTTGTTAAATAATTTAGATATTTGTACACATGTGTCCAACAGTCAGGCTTAACATGAAGCATATCTGATTATTTTAATCAGTTTCTGTAAAATAGCATATGTACTGTGATTTTAACACAGCCAGCGGTTGGCCCAATAGGACATGCTACTTAGAAACTCATATCTTACGGCTCATTACCGAGCAAGCCGGCCCAAGCCCGCTAACCCGACATAGGCCTAAAAGCTATGGGAGAGAGAAAAGATTCCCTTTTCTCTCCGAATTTGCCAAATTGTTTCAGCTTCTGCACACCCGCGCCAAACTTCGTGCTCTCCGCCACAGCTAGGGTTTTCTGTAGCTCAAACCTCTTCCTAGAAATCCGTGGAAATCTCCATTCCTGCTCTGATTCCCATCGTCCAGAAGCCTTCTCACCCAGCTCTTCACTCCCGACGATGCTAAGGGTGCCGTTTGACATCCCCGCCATGCCGTCCGAAGGTTGGCCGTCGTAGGATTGTTGCGCGATGAAGTTGGCGCTCCTGGAGAGGAAGAAGAAACTCCAGTCCAAAGGAATCATCAACTGGCGTCCCGCCGCCGGTGAGTCAATCCCCACTCCAGGCTCACACGAGACCGTAGTTTTTGCCTCTTTTTTCGATCGTGGTCTCACGCTTCCTTCTTCTGATTTCCTCCGCAGGCTTCTCGAGTTTTATAAAATTGAGCTCATCCATCTCAACCCCAACTCAATTCTCCAAATATCCCTCTTCGTCACTCTCTGTGAAGCCTTCCTAGGGATCCATCCCCATTTCAACCTTTTTCGATTTCTATTCCATATCAAGCCTCAGCCCTCCAAGATCCAAATAATAGGGGGAGCAGGCCTTCAACTCTGCAATGAGATGAAGAAAGCCTATCTCCATGTCCTCTGAAGACTTCACTAAAAGGGTGGCACCGGGAGTGGTTTTATTGCTCTAATCTCGAGCCCTCCTTGCCCCCTTTTTCTGGAAATTCCCCTTCTGTCCTGGAGAGCTGGACCTCCATGCCATCGCAAGCTGAGATGGTTCAGGTGTACCTGCTGCTGGAGAGGATTGACGTGCTGAAGAGCATAGGACTGACTGGTCCTTGGGTGGCCAGGATGTTCCTAAATCGTCAAATCTAGCCCATGAAGGCTAGAAGCCATCTTGGCTACGAATACCAAGGGAAGAACGACCCGACTCGGGAGTGCGCCGACTTCGTCAACAAGGATGTTGTCACCGACACCTTGCTCGGCTATTTTTTCAGCGGAGTCATGGAGACCCTGCAAGCCGAGCAAGCCCCCAAACCATACTGCGAGGATAGGCCCCGGCCGAAGGTAATATCTGGTGTAATGTTTGTCTTGATATCCATCTGCAATGTGTGATGCGAATGTTGTTCAATTGTGTTTTCCTTGGTGCCTGATACTTGCAGGAATACGCCGAATTTGACTCTAACCCATAGAGCCAGTCGACCATGTAAAATCATTGTCATGATTAATATTTTGTGATGAACAATTGGCTTTGCAAATGATTTATTTAATGAAATTTGGTTTGAAAATATATGTGGATGTTGGTGTGAGTGTGTGTGACTAATGTGGGTCAGGTTGTGATATCTGTTCCCAGAAACGGTTGTTTTGTCTATTTATGTGCAAGTGACTTGAGGTCTAAATTTGGTCAATGGTGAGGACCGGGACAACGCTTAAGGAAGAGCCGAGGTCTAGCACGGTCGGGATGCCATGTGACAAGGTTGGACTAAAGTCAATTTGTCTTGGAGTCAATATTAGTCAACGGTAGGATCGTGACTACGCTAAGAGAGGAGTCGAGGTCCAGAACGATCAAGGATGCCGAGTGACGAGATTGGACACAAGATGGCACACGGTGGATGGATACCGTGTGGGAGGTCTTCACAACGGGCTTTGCAAATTAGATATGCAAGCGTTGGAGCAAGATCGAAACTAGTGTGCGAACCGGATTGGCACAGTGTGTGAATCGGATTGCTACAGTGTCGGGTTGGCACAGTAACGAACCAGGTTGGTACAGTGCCGAACTGGATTGCTACAGTATTTGGACTGCTACAGTAATTGCTGCATGTGAGGGAGTCTGAGTTGGCTATGGAAAGAAGAATTTAATTTGGAAATTGTAAATAGATTTGGTAATTAAGGGTTTGAGTCCTAGTGGGAATAGGAGTTCTGCTCCTACTTTATATAAGATGTTTTAGGTATAAATAAATGAGGGATGGAGCCTCTAGTGGCATAACGTGTGGAAGAGAGAAAAGTTAGGGCTTGGCCTTGAGAGAGAAAGGAGTGCATTGTATGCACTTTGTAAACACATCTTGATGCAATAAAGAGAATAATTCTTTAAGATTTGCATTGTTGTTTGGGAGTTTCGTCGAGATCGTTTTCAGTCTATTTGCAGGCGGTCAGACCAGGAGATAATCGGTGGTATGGTTAGACCGACGGCAAGGACAAGGTCGGATTGGCGTCTTCCAGAAAGGTTGAAGATCTTGATCAAAGTAAAATTAACTTCATTGGTTCAGAGGTAACTTTTTATTTCGTGAAAAGTTTGGTTTTTGGTAATCCTACCATTCACCCCCTCTGGTAGGCTTAATTCTTGTCTTTCGATCCTACAGACCAGTGGGGCTAGAAAACATCCGGCCAGCCCCTCATCAGCCCAACCCAGCCCCAAGAAGGCTGGAAAGAGACCAGCAACGGACTAGGCCAAGAAAACAAGCATGCCGAGTACGGCATCAGGCGGTCCAATGATCAAAAACTCCAGCAACGGTGCCCCTAGGCCCACTAGCCCCAGGACCACGCCACCCAGCACCGCCATCCCCCAGTCGGCTACGCAGAGCACAGCGCCAATTGGGCCGAGATCTCCACCGCCGACTGCTGCGCCCATGAGCCTGACAGTCGGTGATACTCCGCCGCTGATCAGGCCTACATGCCCGTCACCGACTGCCTCCACCCCCAGCATGCAGGGATGGAGGTTTAAGACTTCCAAAAGGTATGAAAGTCCTCAGTCTTCAGAAAATCTTGAGTAAACTTGCAATGTCTTGACTGTTGAGTAATCTTGCAGGAAGCCAAGTGACGTTGACCCCAAGGGGGTAGCGCCACCGACCCCCGCAGCGGTTCCCATCCCGACTGAAACTGAGGCAGCTGCACCTCCACTTGAGCCAAGTGTTGTCCTAGCCCCTGAGGTTGAGACAACCCACTCGGCCGGGCCGCAGGCCTCACCCAGTTGGGACATCGTGACGGAAGCCGCCATCCCTGAGCCTGCCCAGGACCCCACACAGCCGATCGATCCAAGGCCTAGGACTCCTTCGCCTCTGCTTTCTCCATCCTCTAACGATGATGATCTCCCTAGGCTTGAAGCTTCCCCGCCTAACTTCCCTCGGACATTTTACTGGGTTACACTAGAGGGGGAAGCAGAGAGCTTTGAAAACAACGAGGCAACCGCCTAGAGGGAGCGAGCTAGCTTTGTGGAGGCCGCCGTCGCCGCATCAAGGAGTATCTAGGTATATAACTCATCTGATTGTGTTTGTTGATTCGTAGTTCTTTTGAATCTTCTGGCAGTATTGCTTATGTCGCTTGTATTTTAATGCTTCTCAGCAAGTGGTCGATCGGTCCAAAAGGATGGGGAAAGTTCTATTCCAACTTGCCCCTCAGCTCACTCAACTCCAACAGCTCCAAATTGCCAAGGATGACTTGGAGAAGTCCAACAAGGAGAGAGAAGAGTGGCTGAAGGATTCTGTGAACAAGCTCAGGGATGAGAATTGGGCGCAGACAGGGACCATCAGGGGTATGCTTCACTTTTTGCCCGAGTGACTCCAGACAGATCTTTTCATATTGCCAATCTTTGACTTTGTTTGGCTGTAGCTCTCGAGACAAATCTTAATAATCAGTCCCTGGATATCGAATGCTTGAAGAAGGAGCCCAAGGAGCTTGAAAAGGTGAAGTCCAAAGTGGACACGGAGTACGCAAGTAAGCTTCATATCTACTCTGGTACTTTGTCCGACTAGATCTCCAAGTTTACTGATGCCTCTCTTGCATGTAAACAACCTTCAAAGCCGATGCGCAGACTCAATTCGGTGCCTTTGCTGAGGAAATCAAAGTGGTGAAGGACTTGCGGGATTCCATAGTGGATTCAGCGAGGGCTTTACTTGATATCATGTAGCTGGCCCAAGCCAGCTCCAGCTCAAGCTCCCCTACCCAGGTGATTCAGTGCCTCCAAGATGCCCTGGCCATACTGAAGGAGTTTGCCACAGAGCACACCACCATAGGGATCTCCCAAGCCTTGGCTATGACAAAATCTCTCTACTCCTGAGTGGACATTGAAGCCATTGGCGAAGGATTTGCTGAGGGCACCACTCCAGAGGAGGGCTTAGAGCTGATAAACCTGGCGAGGCCAACTGCTAGGGCAATCGCCGAGGACCTGCCATCGTAAACACTAACTTTTATGTAGTCGGTGTCCATTTGAAACAGTACGTAAATATTGTAAGTGCTTTTTGTTGTTATGTTTTACCAAGCAGTTGTTTTATTCTTAGCCATCATTAGTCTTACTCGACCGGCCAATTTATGCCGAGTGGTTTGAGATGGACTTAAAGAAAAGCGTTCACCTCATGAAGCTATACTCGGGAAAACTTAGCATAATCATTATAAAACTTCATGACTTTGATAAAACAAGATCAGACTTTATTAACGACAATCAGGAATGTATTATCATCTAGCCCCCGACTCACTACTCGGTTGGAACAAGCAACGTAGTGAGTCAGAGTAACAAACTTTATTTATATGTATAAAAGGAGTACAAAACTCAGGTATAGAAAGGACATAGTTATTCTATGTTCCATGAGTTGTTGACTAGAACATCGTCTTCCGTCTTTAGTCGGTAAGCGCTCGGACGTGTTACCTCAGCGATAATGAACGGCTCCTCCCATAAGGGAGATAATTTATGCCTATCTTTGGTGGTCTGGATTTTTCTCAGAACGAGATCTCCCACCGAAAAGGCGCGGCCACAAATATTTCGACTGTGATCACGACGCAGGCCTTAAAGATACCTTGCCGACTGGATAGTTGCGATATCCCTTGCTTCTTCCAACTGATATAGCTCAACCAGTCTTCTGTTGATGTTGCTTCTAAGTAGGCCTGAACTTGTGGAGAGCCGAACTCCAACTCGGTTGGTAACACAGCCTCAACACCATAGACTAAGAAGAAAAGGGATTGCCCTGTTACCCGACTAACCATGGTTCTTAAAGACTGAGAATAGATGGAAGCTCTTGCACCCATCACTCTGCATATGGTTGTAGTCGGTTAAATACTCTAGTCTTGATACCTTGTAAGATCATGCCATTTGCACGCTCGACCTGCCCATTGCTTCATGGGTGTGCCATAGAAGCATAGCAGATCTTTATGCCAAAGTCGTCACAGAAATCTTAGAAAACGCCGCCAGTGAACTGGGTCCCGTTGTCTGTTATGATGCGATTGGGAACTCCAAATCTGTATAGAATACTCATGATGAAATCTTTTGCCCTTGCCGCTGTTATGGTAACAACGGGTTTTGCCTTGATCTACTTTGTGAATTTATCCACCGCAACGAACAAGTGTGTGAACCCTCCTAGCTTCTTTTTGAACGGCCCGACCATGTCAAGCCCCCAAACTGCGAAGGGATAATAAATTGGAATTGTTTGTAGTTATTGGGCTGGAAGATGTGTTTGTCAGGCAAAGAACCGGCATCCCTCGCAGGTCCGAACTATGTCTTTAGTGTCTGTAACTACAGTCGGCCAGAAAAATCCTTGCCTGTAAGCCTTTCCGAATAACATCCTTGATGCAGCATGGTTGCCACAAATGCCCGAGTGGATGGATTGCAGAATCTGCTTGCCCACCTCGGGTGTGATGCAGCGCATGAGGAATCCGGATGCGCTTTGACGATAGAGGTCTTCTTCGACTATAAGGAAACATTTGCTTCGACGTTTGATCCGCTCGGCTTCACTGCGATCTTCTGGGAGCTCGTCTTCCCGAAGGAACTTGATGATTGGGGTCTGCCAGTCCTGAGAGATGATTAATACCTCATTTGTCACCGGGTAGGTTTAGCTCCTGACTGCTCAAGTACTGGCTTCCTGTTCACTGACGGTTCCAGTAAGTGTTTGAAAAAATCACAGTCAGGACCACTTCTCGCTTGGATCCCATGTTGGCCAGCTCATCTGCTGCTTCATTGTATTGGCGTAGCACATGTGTAATCTCCTAGCCATTGAACTTATTTTCTAGCTTCCATACCTCCTGACAATATGTCGCCATGTTGTCGTCCAGATACGTCCAGTCTTTCATGACCTGACTCACCTCGAGTTGAGAATCCTCGCATACTACCAGTCAACGGATGCCGAATGATATGGCGATGCGAAGCCCGTGAATGAGTGCCTCGTACTCAGCGACGTTGTGAGATACTGGAAAGTGTATCTGAAGGACATATTTTAGTTTTCTCCAGTGGGTGACGTCAGGACAACGCCAGCCCCTGCTCCACCGATCCGTAAAGAACCATCGAAATACATCATCCAGTATTTCTAACTGTATCGGTTGAT